>VUQM01097389.1:23957-34110 GCA_015108615.1 Australoheros scitulus | reverse complement strand
CCTCGCTTTCTGCAGTCAAGAGTCCATGAAATAGGTAGAGGAGGGGTAAGCGCCTCTGAAGTCAGCACAAATGGTCATCACACTTAGACTGTGTTTCTGAAAGGCCCATAAGGAACTGAAGAATATCTTTCACTCACTGTTTACATGTTGTTTTCCCTTCTGAGAGAGAGCAAAAAAAAAAGAAAAAAAAACCCAACCAAAAACAAGTAAGATGCTGCATAAGCTACAGCTGCATTTGGGAATATTATAAACTTAGTGTACAGCCCTCTGATCTATTTCAGTTTTCAGTCTTCCAACATAATTTTGGGTGGTGAATATGTAAAATTAGCATCATGGTTAGCATACACCCATGTAAAAATGAACTATTTAAAAAAAAATGTTTGTATGTTTTGCATGTCTCATAAGACTTATGTCGCATATTGTGTGTTACTCATGAAAATGTTCCATTTTAAATGTTTCCATGCAATGTCAGAAGAATGAAGTGTCAATCAAACAAGTATCATGTTGTATGAGATGAGAAAAACATGAAAGGGGATACTTAAGAGTCTCATACACCTCATATATAAAACATTAAAAAAACTCTTACATTTTTTTAAATATTTCTTTTCTATATGGATATCATGCCCTTCTGACCCCATACATCTTGAATAGGGAACATTTGGAATAATAAGTGGCAGAGAGAAAACCTCTCAACTCTGGGTTGGTGGCCTCTGTCATGTTGAATATATGTACTGGTGACATACGATGAAAAAATGCTTAGAGCTTCACGAGAATACAAAAAGACATTTGACCTGACTTCTGTCACTCATGGCCTGAGTGCAGCTCTAAAGTAAAGCACCCCATGATCTCTCTTGGGTACAAACTGTGAGTGAGAATAAAATCAACATCAAACCCGAACTATTATGGTTTTTAAAAATTGTGCAGCTATCATGGAGACTTGTATTTTGTCCAGATTTTCACTTGATTTTGTGATTTATTAAGCCTATCACTATTTTATTTGATGAGAAAAAACATTGCATTCTATTACTAAAGCTGTGTGTTTCTCTACCATTTACCTGCATCCCTGTCCAGTATTTGCTGGACAGGGATGCTATGCTGTACTGACGAGAATCTCGGCAGTATTTAACATGGCGGCTTGTCGCCTATTCCAAATGTTTCAGTTTTGAGTTTTCTCACCAGTTTATTTCCAGAAAGCCTTAAAAGGTAATAAAAAATATAATCCAGCTATATTTCCACTAACTTCAAAACTCTGGAGGATAGTGATGAAGACCCAGACACTTTACAAAACTATACTGAAGATTGTTTCCCGCAAGTTGCCATGGGAAAACCAGACGAGATGCTGACTCCCTCCGGCAGTAAAGGTGCTCCGTCCACCAAGAGGAGCCGCCCTGAGGACTCTCCGGAAGCCCCCTCTGCACGTCCCAACGGCATGGTGGACATTTTGGAAGCTATAAATAAATGTAAAAAAAAAATCCAGCTTTGAGGCATGTCTGTCCCTACTGGAAATCCTCCACAAAGAGTTTCAGGCTCTGCGGGAGTCTGGAGTTCTTCCAGCAGGAGGTGGAAATACTCACTGTACAAAACACAGTCTTCAAGGAGTTGGTGAAATCCCTCTCTGAGGGAATGACCAGGCTCTGGAAAAAAAAAAAAAGAATCAAAGAAACTGTTACCGAGCTCCAGGCCCAGGTTTTTCACCTTTGTATTTCTCTATTATTTTTCTGTGTTACTTAGCCGGAGTTTAGTTTTCCTTACTTGTCTCATGTTCCCCTAAGGTCCTTTCTGAGTGGCTGTATGTTTGTATCCCTCTGTGCTTGTGCGGCTCTGCTTTCTGTCAAGTCTGCATGTGCGTCATGGTTTGTCACTTCCTGTTTTATTTTGACAGTCCCGTGTTCCTTGTGCTTTGTGTTTGGTTTTGCTTCCTTTGTGTTATTAGTTTCATTTGGTTCACCCGTTGTTCCCTGCTGTCTCCACTCTCCCTAATTTCCTTGTGTGTATTTAAGCCCTCAGTTTTGTTGCATCCTCGTCTGTGTTCCCCCTGGCTATGGGTTCCCCTGTTTAGTGGGTTTCCCCTTTTTCGCGCAGGCTTGTTATTTTGATTTTGTCCAGCCTTAGCTGAGATTAGGATTTTGTGTTTTGTATCCTGTGAGAAGTTTTCAGCATCAAAGCTGCCTCAAAATGTAGTTTTGTCTCCTGCATTTGGGTCCAACCACACACACACGACAAACTGCAGATTCATTACTTAAAGAACAAGATTTCATTACTTATTTCAAAAAGCAGTAGGCAGCGTATTTAGAAACAATGAACTGCCGTAAATATCACCATGCCTTCTTTGGGAAGCAGGAAAGGCAATAATGGAAGGCAAAAATAATATCTTAGAGTTTGCATAAGAAAAATAAAGAAAAAACAATTGTATTAGAATTAGAACAAAAAAATTAAATCATTAGAAGCTGCCTCACCACAAGAACATATAATTTGCAACCTGAGAAAACTCAAACTGGAATTAAATGAAATAACTCATAACACAATTTCTGGTACAGATTCTGGTACATGCCAATAAATTTGGACGATTCCTTGCCAACCAGTAAAAGCTAAATAAAGAAAACAAGTATTCTATTAAAGACTCAACTGGGAACATTACTCATAATCCACAACAAGGTTTATACTCATCACAGATTAATCCATATGAGTCTGCTATTGAAGAATTTCTTAATATGAATCTACCAAAACTACATGATGTACAGGTTGTGACTCTGGATTCACCTCTTTCAATGTGTAAATTCCATGAAGCCCTACAGCATCCTCCAAATAATGAAGCCCAAGGTTCAGATGGTTTTCCAGCAGAGCTTTATAAGGAATTTTGGCCTACACTGGCACCTTGTTTTTTTCAGAATAGTGACTCAAATTCAGAATGATGACACACTATCTCCAAACATGAACTCTGTCAGCATTAGCCTGGTTCTTGAACCAAGCAAAGACCCTACACTCCCATTCAGCTACTGCATAATCTCACTCATAAATATTGACCTTAAAATAATTTGCAAAGTCTTTGCCAGAAGACTAGAAAAAAAGAAATCACACCAACCTTTATACATCCCGACCACACAGGTTTTTTCAAGGGTAGATACTCGGCTAATTATACACGCAGATTAATAAATGTAATAGACTCTCCATCAATCCATCTTCTTATCCTTTTCAGGGTTGCAGGGGGGGCTGGAGCCTATCCCAGCTGTCATAGTGTGAGAGGTGGGGTACACCCTGGACAGGTTGCCAGCCTGTTGCAGGGTTAACACAGAAAGACACACAACCATTCACACTCACAATTTAGCATCCCCAGTTGACCACATGTCTTTGGACTGTGGGAGGAAACTGGAAAACCCACACAAACTCGACACAGAAAGGTCTGGGCCAAGATGGATTCAAACCCAGGACCTTCATGCTGTGAGACAACAGTGCTAACCACTGTGCCACCATTCTGCCCACATGATAGACAACCGTTCCATTAACAAGTTAGAAACCACAGTTCTCTCTTTGGATGCAGAGAAGGCATTTGATCGGGTAAACTCGAAACTTCTGTTAACAGTACTACACAAATTTGGATTTGGTCCATCCTTTATAGATTGGATCAAAAATACTAGACAGCTCTCCAAATGCATGTGTTAGGACAAATGATCTTACTTCCCAAAGGTTCAGTGTGCAGAGGGGCACCAGGCAGGGCTGCCCTCTCTCCTACTTGCTTTGTGTCACCTTTATTGAGCCACTAGCAGCAGCAGCAGCAGCAATCTGACAAAATGTAGCTATTAAAGGAATTCACACTGAAACCAGACCAGCCTATATGCTGTGTTACGCCCTGGCCTAGGGCAAACTGACACGCAGCTCAAACACGACTCCCCTGCTCCCAAGAAGAGCCAGTGCCACAGCGAGGTTCAAAGTCCCAAAAAGGATGGTTTATTTATATTCTGCAGGTTTCTAACTTCAGGGTGGGCACAGCCAAAACAACAAACTGTTCTAGAAAAGAAAACACAACTAACTTCCCTACCACCATGGAAAAAGTCATAAAGAAAATACAGGCCTCTTACCTGCCTCCCTAGCCAAAACAGGAGAAAAGATAAAAAATAAAAAATAAAAAAGGCTTTCCACCCCTACAGGTGCCAGGTGAATTATATTAGAAAAAGGTATTTAGAATATCTACAATATATACAAAGAGAACTAATCTGGCTCTCCCAGATACAGAAGCACACAGCAATACACACTTTTGACAAACACAGCCTTGTTGGGAACAGGAAGACAGCAGAGGGCCAGGCGGTCTTGACAGGTCCCAATTTATAGCCGGCACTCTTCAGTCTACAACTAATGGTCAGCCACAACCTGGAGCTTGCATAATCAACCAACCTTGGGAACTCACAAACCTCTCCTCTCATCTATATCTGACTACTCCATAAACTGGAGTAATTCAACAGTGCTGCCTCTGAATTATAATTTTCAGAACACTTCCAATACTCCACTACAGTCAAGTAACGTTAAGTATAAATTTTTCTGCAAATCTCTCTGACTTGGAATCACATCCTCTACTAAAGATGGTAGAGAATGATCTTACATGTCGGAAAACTCTTCCTATATCACTCATGGGAAGAGTTGATGATTCTGCCTAAAATTAATTATCTGTTCTCAGTGATCCCTAAAAAACCCTGTTGCTTGGTTTGAGATGTTTGACTCAAACATCTCAAACCAAGCAACAGAGGGTTTTTATGGAAAAACAAACCGTCATGAATAGGTTTACAAACTATAAAAGCCAAAAGACAATAGTGGTCTAGAACTACCATATTTTTTTTATCACTACTTAGCCAAAAGATTGCTGTGTGTTTTAAAATGGATCAAATTAAGCTTGTTAGATGGCCCATGGTTGGACCTTGAACAAGCACTTTGTGGAATAGTAAAAATCTCTGTTCTGCCCTTCATTAGCTCCAGTATTAAAAACAACTCTCCGACAGCCTGGTGGGAATTTAAAAAAATAACTAAGTCTTCACTGCCAGCATTAACCTTTTCAGCAATTTGAGCAGTAGCTCATCTGTTGACTCGGACCACACTGGCCAGCCTTTGCTCTCCACGTACATCAATGAGCCTGGGTCACCCATGACCTTGTCGCTGGTTCACCCCAGTTCATTCCTTGGACCGCTTTTGATAGATGCTGACCACTGCAGACTGGGAACACCCCACAAGGGCTGCAGTTTTGGAGATGCTCTGAGCCAGTTGATTAGCCATCACAATTTGGCCTGTGTCAAAAATCGCTTAAATGCTTACACGTGCCCATTTTCCTGCTTCTAAAGCATCGATGTTGAGGATGAAATGTTCATTTCTCCCTAGTATATCCCACCCACTAACAGGTGCTATGATGAAGTGATAATCAGTGTTATTCACTTCACCAGTCAGTGGTCATAATGTTATGCTTGACTGGCATATGTGTGTGTGTGTGTGTGTGTGTGTGTGTGTGTGTGTGTGTGAGAAGAATACAAGTTTGCGTTTTGCCGTGTGATTTGCGACTTTGCACACAAATAAGATTTTAAAAGCTTCTCCTGTGGTAGTTATACTTCCAACATTATCTTTCTGTCTAGAATTCTCTCATTAATATCAACTTAGAATTGACCGCGCTGGCTCTCTCATATGTTTCTGGTACTACCCAAAACCTAACCTAGCAGTAAATAAAGATAGCACATTCTGCTCTGCATCAGTCCAGCATAATTAATCACTGTAAAGTGAACCACAACACTGCAAACTGCAAAGTTAAAAAAAAACTCCAGTAAATTGGAACATTAGATATTAGCTATACATTTCTAGTTCATCAAATGACAGTTGAGAAGTTTTTAACCTTAGCAAAGAATCTCTAATCTTCCTCTCACGTCCTCTTTGTCACACTGTTCTCCATCTCTAAGAGTAAAATTATCACAGATTAACATTTTTTTTCTTCCCTGGGAAATACAGCCACTGTACCCCCTTAGCTAGCCCTCAGCTAGAGAAATGATGTGCCAAACTGCACAGAAACAGTTTGTGTGTCGTGTAGATTGAGCTTTTTGAAACACTGAATTTGAAATGACCTGCCACTTCAGAAAAGTTACTGATTATCCCCGCTCCACTTCTGTAGCACTAGCTAGATGCTGAAGTACCTTGAACACAACCTCGCATCTGAACCATGAACACATCACAGGGATGAGATGGAAAAAGGATGCATGCAGGCAGGATCATGTGGTGACTTAACTGTCAGCTAACAGGACCACAAGACTGCAGCACATAAAATCTGAAATTGCTTGACAGTATTTTCTATTTAACTGCCAATCAGATTTAGAGTGCTTTGAAAAAGTATGAATGACGAAATCACTTAAATAGAACGTGTCTGACAAAGTGAAGTAGGCTAAAAGATCTAAAGACACTCAAGAATGGATGTGAAACAAAGTCATTGACATCTATCAGTCTGGAAAGGGTTACAAAACCATTTCTAAGGCATTGGGACTCCAGCGAACCACAGTGAGAGCCATTATCCACAAATGGAAAAAACTTGGAACAGTGCTGAATGTTCCGAGGAGCGGATGGCCTACCAAAATTACTACAAGACCGCACCAACAACTCATCCAGGAGGTCACAAAAGAACCCAGAACAGCATCTAAAGAACTGCAGGCCTCACTTGCTTCAGTTAAGGTCAGAGTTCATGATTCAACAATAAAAAAGATACTGGGCAAAAATGGCATCGATGGGAGAGTTCCTAAACCAGTTCTGACCAAAAAGAACACAAAGGCTTGTCTCACATTTGCCAAGAAACATCTTGATGATCCACAGGACTTTTGGGAAAATATTCTGTGGATTAATGGAAGGTGTGAGTCCTGTTACATCTGGCGTAAAACTAGCACAGCATTTCATAAGAAGATCATACCAACAGTCAAACATGGTGGTGATGGTAGTGTGATGGTCCGGGGCTGCTTTGCTGCTTCAGGACTTGGACGACTTTGCACAACTGATGGAACCATGAATTCTGCTCTCTATCAGAAAATCTTGAAGGAGAATGTCCAGCCATCAGTTCATGCCCTGAAGCTCAAGTGCAGTTGGGTTTTTGCAGCAGGACAATGATCCGAAATGCACCAGCAAGTCCACCTCTGAATGGTTCAATAAAACTAAAATGAAGGTTTTGGAGTGGCTTAGTCAAAGTCTGGATTCAAATCAGATTGAGATTCTTTGGCATGACCTTTTAACAGGCCTTTCATTTTGTATTTGTATTTGTATTATTTAAAATTAGACAAAGAATTGAAATGTGTAAGTGACAAATATGTAAAAAACCAAGAAATCAGGAAAGATCCAAATACTTTTTAACAGCATTGTAATTACTCATTAACAGAGCTTACAGAAACACCGTTCCAGATTGTTGTGCAGAAGAAATAAAGAGGAACAACAACAATGTGGATCATAGATGCAGTATTGTTATGTATTCTCAGTCCTGCATGCTATTATATTTTAGTTTTACTTCTTTCATTTCTTAAAACTCCAGCTTACAATGACTTTATATTCAGGCAGATTCCTTCCCCTATGATTCCAAAATTAAATCCCCATGGGAAATCCACCAGAGTGGATGCAGTGTCAGACTGTTTAATGAGTTGACACATTCTGCCTGATGCAGGCAGAATGTGGGGTAGTACGGTTCACTCTGAACCATGGCAGCAGTCAGCCATACAGTGTGGGTTGCAAATGTTTGAAATCAAGTTTATCTTCAACCAAAGACCCCCTAGTTGGACCTGAAAATGTTTTGTTACTCACCAAAGAGAGCGGAAACAGTTTTTTTCCCACTTGTATTCATAGGAATCTGTGTTCCTTCTGGTTTGAGTTTACAAATTCATGGCATCACAGTCATCCTGCAATGTTTTGAATTCTTTGATCAGAAACCCACCTTCATGAAAAGACCTTGAAAAGTTATTTCTTCTGCACGCCACTTTCTGTGCTGACTGATGTGGCGCTCTATGGAGGTAATCATTTCAAAGTGTAACACAGCTTTTTTAGAATCTGACAGTTGCCTCCCCAGTGTTTGTGGGATAGAGAAGTGTTGCTCCAAAGCTGATGGGAAAGATTGAATCTTTTAGAGTCTCCATGTTGAAGCAACTTAAAAAAAAACTAAGTGAGATGGGAGGCAGTCTTTTTTTTTTTTTTTAAAAAGGTTTTAACATCTTATTTTTAGCAGTGAGGAGAAAAAAGCATGCTGACATGAGTAGCAGTACCACTAGTCCCCTGTGATGGAGAGGCACACACAGCGCTGCCTCACCGTTTGCTGTCAGTGCTTTGGGGATGTGACATGGGAGCTTGATTTTTCCAGCTCAAACCCAGAGGGAGATGGCAAAGGACTCTGCTGTGTACATTTTTACAACACAATCCACAAACAACATTTCACATAATAAGGAATGGTCGTGTTCCTTGCAATTGTATTGAAATGTTAAAGAAAATGCTCGCTGTTGTTTGTTGCCTTTACACACTCTTTATCTTCCCATCTCTTGTTCCATTTGCTACACCTGTCACTATTGCTTTCCTCACAGTTTTTCTTTAAAGGTTTTCCTTTTAGGTAGTTAACCACCTGCCTCCGGTAAATCAATCACTTCACAGTAAGTCACTTTTCCTTGTTGCAGTGAAAACTTTAAATTGATTATAGGATTATAGCAGTCCAGTGACAGAGCTGTGTGATTAAAAAAAAAAACGTGATAAACCTTCAGGTCAAGAAGAAAGATGCATAATTAGAGTAAATATGCAAAAGGTGCACAAAACAGCACTGCTTTTAATATACTGCAACTCTTTGCAGAATTAAACTATCTTTAGAAAAAAATAAAAATAGAAAAGATTTAGGGGTCACCTTTAAAAAAACAAAACAAAAAAACCCTTAATTCTCACATATATTACATTTTGACCATTGAGTTGCATTTATCTTTTCATGTACCTAACTCCAGATGGGGTAGGCATCAGTGAAGGTTGCTAGATGTCCACAGGGCTGGTGGAATTCCTCTGAAGTAACTAGTGCATTAATGGACATTGGGGAGCATGCAGAACTCCCATACATGTTGGCTGTGCACCTGCTTTTGCCAGCTGTGCTCTTCCAAAGCTAAGAGGCAAATGATTGGCAAGGTCATCAGGGGTTGGTCTGTGCAATGAGGGTCTCCAGAGAGCACAAATGCAAACTGGGGAGGGCCCCCACTAACCCTGAGCGGGTTCCTTTCTTACAGCACAGACAAGGCAAATTTAAGCTCAACATCCGAAATAGAAATGGAATAGAATAACAGAAACACAACAAAATTTACCAAACCACTTAGGATGCTGAATTCTTCACAACAAACAAACAATAAAGTGTCACAGCTACTGCAAAGATCCTAATCATACACTGGTAATGATTGTGGGAGTTGTCTGAGTTGCTCTGGTGTTTAACTCCTCTTCATTACTCATTATAGCAAAGTGCAGGATTCATTATCAAAGCCCAGTTTCAGCAGGAGCTGAAGTTTTGTTTGTTGCTTCCAGCAGCTTAACCGTCTTCCTTCTGAGTTTAATAAATACTGGCAGCATCATACAAGAACAGGATCAATGGTCATATCTAAAGCCTTGGCATGGCTACACTTAGCACAGTGTAGCCACGTCAAGCTGCACAGAGGAGGGCAGGGAGTCAGACACAAGAACGACACAGAGAATGTGGTCAATTTTCAAGCCAAAAGGCTCTCTGTAGACCATTTGCTCCACACCTGAAAAACTCTTTATGATTTGAAGCTGTGTGAAGGATGGAACAGTGCTGAAGGCGCACCATCACATACACTCAGTGTATTCTTGGGGTAACACTACTGTGGTGTCTCCCTCATTATGTAAAACAATTTTATAAAATTTTTTACATCAACCTTTTTTAAATCGTAAATTGGAGTTTTTGATGACTAATGAAACTAATAATGTTTGCAGGTGAAGTTCTGTATATGTCTCATCATACTAGTACCTGCATGAATACATGCAAATTCCTGAAAATGGTTTCGTATTATTCCAATGATGGACAGTTATTGGACAAAAATGTAGCAACTTGCCAGAAAAGGCAATAAAGAAGAGGTGTGTAAGTTACAATGTTAAAAACGCAGAGAGGAAAACACAAAAACAAAAACAGGGC
>VUQM01097385.1:8483-18990 GCA_015108615.1 Australoheros scitulus | reverse complement strand
CTGCTTCCTCAGCCAAAATCCAAAACTCAATAGAATAGTCGGCCACGGAGCGCTTACCCTGACGTAACGTGAACAGTCTATGCGCTGCAGCGTCAGTATATGTCCCCTTGAGAAAAACGCTTTTAAACTTGGCCACAAAATCCTCATAGCAGATTTCCGGACGTGTGTTTAGCACTGCCTGCCCCCACTGCAATGCTCGGCCGCGGAATAATTCCACCATAAAAGCAATTTTAGAGCAATCTGTGGCATAAGTGCGGGGCTACTGTTTAAACACTAGTGAGCATTGCATCAAAAATCCACCACTCTTCTCTGACTCACCAATGAAGATTTCAGGGACGGGGAGAGGCCGTTCCGGGACCTCAGGTGGCATCGCAAGCTGAGCAACCGCTGCAGGTTATTGAACACAATAACGCTGACGAGACAAGGGGAAGCAAAATTAAACCTAAATCACAATTACCAAGACAGGATGGAGGGACCGAAACCAAAACCAGAAACTAAAACAAAACCCAGGCAGGGAGCAACAGAGGAAGCAAGCCAAGGAACAAAACAAAAATGGGGCAAAAACAAAAGACAATGCATAAGGCTGGAAAACAGTCCAAAGCTGTGCATCAGAGTGAGGCAGAACAGAGGTGAAACATTCCTAGGGAGACAAAAAAAAACAGCAAATGGCAGGGGGAAACAGTTCAAAAGTTCAGGGGGCTGCCCAGGCCAAGGGGCCTGACAGCTGAGTCCAGACAAGTCAGGGGGCTGACAGCAGTGCCAGTGGCGGCAACAGGACGGGACAGGAGGCCGACTGCACTCCCAGCGGCAGTGGCAATGAGGAGACGAGACTGGACGCCGACTGCGCTCCTAGCGGTGGCGGCGAGACGAGACAGGAGGCTCAGACTAAGCCAGATGCTCGTACTGAGCGTGACCTTCAGGGCGAGGCCCAGGATGTGCAGGCTGGGGCTGCAGTGCAGGGTGCACAGCTGTCTCCCTGGACAGCTGGGGCTGCTTCGGGGATTGTTTGGGTGTGTGGGGAGGATGATGGTAACAAGGGCTCCGACTGGGGCTCTGACAGAGAAGATGCCACAGCTAACACTGAAGGCTGTGACTGAAGCTGCGGGGAAGCCGCTGCTACGGTTGACTGAGGCTCTGACTTGAGTGACTGGGGGGAAACTGCTGCAGCTGACACTAGGGGTGCTGACTGAAGCTGAGGGGAAACTGGTGGTGCTGACACTGGTGGTTCTGACTGAGGTTGCTTGGAGGCTGCTGCTGAATCGGACTCTGACTCGGATTGCGGGGAAGCTGACTGCGGGGAAGCTGACTACAGGGAAGCTGCTGAAGTTGACTGAAACTGAGGGAAAGCTGACACTGGGGGAACTAAGGGGACCAAAATTACAGAGGGAGCAGAAGCTGAGAACACTAGGACCGAAACTGAGGGGACTGAGACTGAAACTGAAGATGAGGGAGCTGACTGAGAATAAGGGGAAACTGAAACAGCTGACTGGGACCCTGACTGAGGTGGAACTAAGGGGACCGAAACTACAGAGGGATCAGGAGCTGAGGGGACTGAGACAGGAACTGGAATTGATACTGGGAGACCTGAAGCTGAGGAAGCTGACTGGGACTGGACGGTGGCTGAAGCTGAGGGAGCTGACTGAAACTGGGGGAGGGCTGGAGCTACAGCTGACTGAGACCAAGACTGGAGGTGCTTGGAGACTGCTGCAGCGGGATGTGACAGCAGAGTCTCTGCTGCAGGCGATGGAGACTGAAGCTGGGACGGAGGCTCTGCTGCAGGCAACGGCTGAAGGTGAAGGGTTGTGATCAAAAAGTCCCGTGTAAGGACACCAATAGTCAGGGAACTCCAGCCACCAGTTCCCAAAGTTTGGCAGTGATTGCTTTTCTGCTCGTCCTCACACGGGTCACACGTCCTCTGCCCTGATAGATTTTAGACAGGCTGAGGCGGCGGTGAAGCAAGTGAGCTGGGTGGCCAAGGACCCCTATATCGCAGGTACCAGGAAAACGCTTCCTCCGCTGCTGCTGGGAATTCCTCTTCCTCCGTTGCTGCTCTGACTGCGAGACGGAGGAGGAACGAGCGAGCGGAGAGGCAGGTGAGGGAGTGGCTGGAGCCAAAAAACAGTCCGCCCACTCGACAAACCTGTAGCTTAGGCTGGGGAGGTGAACGACGTTGTCGGGGACTCTTCCAGTAAGTGGATCCACCCAGAGCCAGGTGAGTGCCGCTGTATCTCTCAGTATCCGTGGGATCCATTATGGTCACGTCCTTCTGTCATATAACGCTGCGACAGGCAGGATAGAGGACCCCAACGCAGGATACACCAGGCAACAGGCTGACAGTAATTTAAAGCTTTATTTGCAGAGCAAAAACAGAAGGGCTGGACAGGGCCAGCAGTAAAAACTCAAAAACACACACAAAAACATTAAAAAAGAAAAAACACACACTGGAAACAGGATTCTGACCGAGAGGCATACAGTACAGTGGGCAAAGCAATGACGAGGACGTGACAACAGGCAGAGAAAAACACAGGATTTAAATACACCAGTAAATAATGAGGGAAGTGGAAACAGCAGGGAGCACAGCTGAACACAATAACGCTGATAAGACAAGGGGAAGCAAAACTAAACCTAAACACAAGGATCAAGACACTTCCAAAATAAGACAGGAAGTAACAAAACAGAACTATACAAAAGGAACACAAAACACTGGGCCAGCAGCCCAGGACCATGACATAATCAAGTAATTGGATAAGAAAAAGTTTTTCATCTGCACATTTTAACTTCCGTATGGCAGTTTTTCACACAAACAGTGGTGGATGGAGCAGCTACAAAGTTCTCTTTTCTTCATGTTGCTGATCAGGTGGTTGAGGAAGAACCTCCAGCTGTTTCCCAGTAAACATTTTAAGGTGGTTACAGGAGCAAGCGCTGCTGCTTTGGACCTCTTTTGCTCCACCTGAGCGCACCTTCTCAGTAACAGCTCCACCTCTTTGCGCTTGCTGCACGTGTGCAGACAGATTGCATGTAAAACAGCTGCTGTTGTGTTTTTTGTTGAAAAACTGGGGGCTGCATGCGCTTAACACTGTAATGTTTTTTATTCACAAGCATCCTACAAATTATGTTTCTACTGCAGGTCTATTTTTATTCACTAATCAGGGATTAAAGCATAAAAATATTCTCACAGAGCCCCTCAATACTGGGGGGGTCCAGCACCAAACAATCACTAGTACTCTGGCAGCCCCCACTAGCAAACTGTGGTTATAGTGATTATTCTGGTGGCTACAGCTGGCATAAAGAAAAAATAAGAGCTGACATTCTCTGCACAGCAAGCAAAATGCGTGCGCGCAGCCACACACTTACACTCAAAGCACAGAACAATGGTGGTGTGGAAAAAACTTGTCAGACATGATCCACTCGTGTTAAATCATGCGTGAAATTTTCATTTGATCTTCGTTTTTCCTCTCACTTCACGCGTTCATGTCAGTTGTCATTTTGATTTCTGTTGCCAGCAAAATCAAGAGCGTGCACAATCACAGTGAGATCAAACGTGCACATTGTGAACTTTCCGTGCTCTGTGGTAGATTGTAAATTTCAGTGAAATAATACAGGCGCAAGCAGCGATAAAAGCAGCGATCTAGCCGGGGCGGAGTCCTCGGGGTGGGCTCCTGTTTACAGAGCTCTGAAAATGAAGTGGTGAAATCCTCAGCCCGGCGGGAGGGCGTCTCAGCCCGGCGGGAGGGCGTCTCAGCCCATCGCAGCGTCTGGCGATCAACCGCTAGCTAGAACACTGGTAGATATGAAAAATTTCCTCAATTCCTTTCCTGATAGTGTTATTTATACATGTGAAATAAATGTATAATGTCATATTACTGGTCATTTCAGGTTTTGAATCAAAATGCTATGTGGAAAATACTTTTGTTTGTTTTAAGAGTTAATATAAAAGCTTTACCAAACACTAAAGATTTGGCATGTATGCAAGGGTTTCAGTAAGAGTGAAATCTAATTAAATTTGTTCATTTATTAACTTTCTTTAATCTTGTTCTGGGTTCAATTTCTAGTTCCTTTGCAACTAATGCAAAATAAGAGAAAAAAGTTTAAAAGCAATAATGTAACAGATGTATGTGTAATGTTTTCTTTGTTTTAATCTAAAGTCAGTTGGGGAAAAAGTCAGTCCAGATTGTCACATCTACAGTAAAGTGAGTTGGCATGCAGTCACTCATTTCTGAGTCAAAACATACATAAAACAAAAGGGCTTGGGGTTCTTCCTACAGGGTGGTGATATCTGTGTGAGTGTATGTGTATGCAGGTTGGATCACTTTCAGTTGTGTGGAATGAAGACGGGAGGTTAAAGAACCTGACCAGCAACTCGCAGGTAGCTGCTTTGTTCAGACTGTCATTTGATCTCTCTGTTTTTGTACAGGAAAAGAAAAACTAATGAAAGTAAACCTGGCTCAACAACCATTTATAAGATTATTTTGTTGAAATCCAGGTGTTGCAGCTACACAGGTTGAGCAGCAGTGACTGAAAGAAAAATTAACACACACAGACACATCACTGCTTTGTAATACTATGTCTTCTCCCCCTATTTTCCTTGTGCATGTTGCTTCCTCTCCGGAGGCTATGTGTAATTACTGTCAGAGGGGGGCCTGCATAGATCTGTGTGACCTTGGACACTAAAAGACAAAGGCCACTTCAGGCGCAGGGAAAGGAAGTGACTCTGTGCAGTGCAGTATTGTTAGTTTACCACTATGCTGGAGAGTCTACGTAATTAAAAACTTGCTAAATATAGTCTTGCAGTCTTTGTGGGTGTGAATCTTAGATGGGTGTGTGTGTATAAATACGTACAATGATACAGGAGTGTTGGTTTCCCTTAAATTGCTCCCAGGCTTGCCCTATTTTCTGAAACATCTGGCTTGACCAGTCACACAGATTTCACTACCACAAAATCAAAGTCGCATATCCACCTTTTTAATAGTCCCCAGGCCACACACCAGGTGTTCTCAATGTATTTCTCCTATGTTTCTATTTAAGTATTAGAGCAGTGTTGCAAAATACCCCTACCTTACCATAGTGACACATTTCACTTCAAATCTTGCATATAGAAGATGTACCTGACCAAAACACTGCAACACAGGACAGTTGATTACATTGGTGTCCAATTGTGTAGCTCTCTGGTTACACAGAGAGAAGAATTACGTTGATGTGTAGATGAGAAGCAAAGACAATGGCTGAAGTAGACATTTTTTATTTTATTTTATTTTTTTGCTTGTTTGCTTTTTCTATTCACTGCACTACAAAGACTTTCTTTGCACAAGACTTCTGTCTTCCCAAATGCAGGGGTAAAACTAAGGAAACAACAAGAGCACAAACACGAACCAGAAATGCACCCTTTACTGATTGTTCCACGTATTTTTGACACTGCCTGAAGTGGAGATGGCTATAACATGTAGACATGGAACTTAAAAGCTCTGCTCAGATGCACTCTACCAACACAGTGGCATACTGAGACCTTACTAAGGACTGAGTGTACCAAGGTGCAGGCACATTCAGCTGGTAGAATCTAATAAACATGTGTAGGGATGGCAGTGACACGCCACCATAATAGCCTCCACCACCTATTGTGATGACCACTGTAAGGAAAGAAGCTTCCCTCAATGAGAGGGAACCCAGGAAACAAAGAGCTGGTTAATTTTTCCTTCATAATTCGGTAATTCTGTCCAATTCAATGCATAGAGGCTGTGCGTGAGAAAGTGAATTAAGCTGGTGTCATCGACAAACAGCTGAGGTGAAAAGCTGTTACGCCCCCAGAGTGGGGCATATGTAAACAGGATAACTGTAGCTATAGTCATTGGAAAACTTCAAACGGGAACTATGGCAGATAGAACATGTAATTCACAAGTCCCTTTTGCTTCTCGGAAAGCCAGCAAAAAGATAATTTTGAGAGAATGTGCCTTCAAGTCAGCACACTTCAAAGCAGCCCTGAGAGCCTCTGAAATGATGGGCAAATTGCAGGAGGCATGCTGGAGGCTTAAAAGCAGGGTGCAGCTGACGGGCTTCCTTCATAAACCTTCTCATCAGGCTATGCTGACCAATTGGCGTATTTCCAAAGCCCACTTGCCCAACCAAAGATGAAGCCAAATACGCATTGCCAGTGGAAAATGTTTTTGCCACTATCTAGAAAATGTTGTAGGATGCATAACACATCTGAAGAGGAGCACTACAAAGAAATGGAGTTTTCAACCTAAAATAAACATGTGGACAACAATATGTGCCCAGAGAGCTGAAGCTGACCGATCTAAGTACGGGGGGAAATTCTCCAGTTCATTACACTTTTTGTGGCCTGCTGCGCCAGCATGGGATGTCTCAATAGGCAGTGTCTTTGGCCGTGGGTGAATTACCTCATATCTTAGTCGGCCAAACTTAGGGCACTTTATCTGGCAGGAGACAAATCTCCTTAAACACCTCTAATTGGTAAGCTGAGAGAAGGCTGACCACATTGAGGTTTTTAATGGAATGACCTACCACAGGGGTGGCCAACTCCAGGCCTCGAGAGCCGGTGTCCTGCTGGTTTTAGATGTGTCCCTGATCCAGCACACCTGAATCAAATGGCTGAATTACCTCCTCAGTATGCAGTCAAGTTCTCCAGAGTCCTATTTGATTCAGGTGTGTTGGATCAGGGACACATCTAAAACCTGCAGGACACCGGCTCTCGAGGCCTGGAGTTGGCCACCCCTGACCTACCATCACAGCCAGCCCCAGAACCTGATTGTTGGCAATCTCAAGGCTAGAATCATCTTTAATGGTAACTTTGTGGCAGACAGTTCATCCCAAAAATGCCTCATCTTGCTCATACACACTCAGATAGATCCCATACAGCCAGCTGCATGCATACCACATACAGTACATGTGGGTAAAACCTCATTGGGTGCTGGAAAAGATAGAGGCTTACTGATGGAACTGCCAGACCATGATGCCTGGGCAGGAAGGAGAATGACATCGTCATCATACTTGTCAGTTCTTCTCTCTGCCAGTGAGGAGATCCTCCTTAGATATTGTGAGCTGTGCAGAACAGGAGAAATTCAGTACCTGGGTCTTCTACCCATATCCTCTTACAAGTTGAGTTGAGTTTTATCCCACAGAGCTGACAAAGGCCCCACAGAGCTGACAGTTCTCGTGATCTGTGGGAAAAAAAAAAAACAAAGCTTCATTGCAGTGTTGGAGAGACGGGATTCAGTTTTAGTGGCTGCCAAGAGGCGACATTCCAGGATCTGGACAGACATTTCATAGCAGTGCTTATATAAGCTGGGGTCTGCCTGCGACACATGAATGTGCTTGACATTTATACATGCAGTAAGAAGAAATGAAGTCGTTCCCCAAAAGCAGGTGGGCCCTTGAAGGATCTAGTGGTAGCCACAATAGGTAATGCCCAGTCTTGATAGCTTACATTTGCCACAAAAGCATTTATTGTGTCTTGTAAACTTGTGCAGAAATGGTGTTTAGTGTGTGCCATACTGTTTAATATTGCTGTCACTCAGATGTAAGTGAGGTACAGCAACAGAAAAGAGTTTTATTATTCCTGTGTATGACTTAATTAAAACACTCAGACTTTTTAGTTTGAGTCTGCATTGGTTTTCCCAGCCTGCAAATTATATCACTAGGCAAAAAGGCTTGTCTTTCCCAGCTAGTGGCCTCCCCCTGATTTGGCCCTAACGCACTTGTCACATCCATGGTACTGGATTGCTAGGCTTGGCCCCGACCGACAAACACACATTTTCTGCTCACCCCAGGCCTCAGCTGCAGCACGGTTGGCGGTACATCCTGTCTGCTGCTTGTTTCCTGGCACCCGTACAGCCTCATAATGAGTGGAGTCGTCCCCCCCCAACCAGGTGCCACTCCGTCCACATTATTCACACTTCTACCTTTTACACACAGCAGCTGTTCATCACCTAATGATGCTGGACCCAACTACTGTTGGAGCAATGCAGGCAGAACAACTCTCTTTCTGGCCGGACTTCAAACCAGGCCCTTTTCTGTCTTTCGAAACTGAATTGCATTATTATTTTTGATTTTAGGTTCAATGTTAATTTTTCATGTTTTTAGTTCAAGTAGAAATTTAAGTTGGCTAGTTCCCTCTTTATTCATGGTGTTAAGAGAACATAAGAATTACTATAGCATTTCATATAAATCAGGTTGAGTGGCCTGCTAATTAGATGCCATGTCAAGGCAGCCAAGTGATTATTACTTTAAGGAATACAGCTTAATAAAAAGTATTTTTTTTCTTTTTTCATGTTTGGATGAAACATCTAACTTTAATACTATGGGCCAGAGTCAGGCAGGGGCTGAGATAATTAACTTTTATGCCCATGCGTTATCATACTTCCCCCCACCCCCACCACCCTAAAAACATTTGATTTAACAAAGTAATTTTTTGTTGTTTTTTTTATGCATGGGTACTCTGTTGAACAGTCTTATTTAAGTAGAGAAATTGCTGAGATTTAGCAGTGGAAAAATAACCAACACAAAAATGCTCTCTGTGGTGGGTATATTAATGATTATAGTAAAACCTTTTTTGGTCCAAAAAATGGTTTTAATTTTTTATATATATATATAATATATATATGAAGGCAACTATGTTCTCATACAATATTTGATTTAATTTGAAATTCAGTTGAATTAGAATTTGCTGCCTTAAAAAAACAGACCATACTCTGAAAAAAGAATAGTAGTTATTTTTGTGGCCAGTGGATCCTTGTCCTTCTGCATTTTATGTCCCATGTTTAATTTAGTTGGAAGTGTACAAGGCCTTGTTGTAGTCCGATTCGACCATATACCTACACTGAACAAAGTAACCAAGCTAGGGAATGAAAGTTGCAATAGAAGCAGCACTAGCTCCGTGCCACTGCAGCAGATGCAATATTTAGAGGTCAGGTCTCACCAAGATGATCTTCCGCCTCCCAAGGCATTCATTATTAAATCAGATACGCAACTTAGCTTCTAAAAAGGTCAGCTCACCTGTCGGTTTGAGGTGGGATGCTTTTGCTTTTCAGGTGGAAAATAAGCATCTTTGTCCACACTCACAGTAAGCGTGATTTGCACTAATGTCAACTTCGAGGTCGATTACCTAAAGCTGAATGGCAGAATGGGCCTTTTCATAGTGGTGAGCCACTTGCAGGTCTAAATCTGGTTCTCATCAAATTGACCAAATGTGGGCAAAAATGTGCAAATATGTGCACATTTGGGGAATAAGGACCTTCTTATATAAAGTCCTCACAATCAAATCCGGGCATTAGCTGCAGTCAATGAGACTCGACAGGTGGTAGAGAGAGGAACGGAAGAGACTGATGAAAAAAGAGAGCCACAGATGCTTTCTCTCTCAGTGATGGCTTTTCCAATTACAGAAATGGTAATTTGCTGTTTAAAAAAAAAAAAAAAAAGTCTCCTGACTGCCAGGAAGTGAAAAATGGAAGAGCTGTTGGAAGATTGTAAGACATAATCCATATCCCTTTCTAAAAGGAGTGGAAGAGCAATTGTCAGGTTAGGCGAGCATTTGTTTTTCTACCTTGACCTCCTTCAACATGCTATAGATGCTGACGGCATTTTAAAGATCAGTCAGAAGAGGGAGTAAATGGCATTTTTCCTATCTTGCCTTATTTTCACACTGTCTGCAGGTGATTGCCATACTGGTTCTTTGTTGACCACACACAGAGGCCAGTGGACTCATAACACCTTTGTGTGCTTGTTTGCACTGCAGGCCTCCCAGGCCAGTACACTCTATACTGAGGCTGTGTTTTGTTGTTTGTCATTGCTGCCTTTTTACCTTGAAATTGTTGCTTGCATGTCCTGAAACACAGCCATTCCTCTGCCTCAAGAGGATGAAGCCTGTCCAAATCTCATGCATATTTAACACTGCAAACTAACAGGTGAGCTAGAGCACAAAGCTCTGTTCAGCATCTGTGAATCTCTCAGATGGTAGATGGATGTACCGTCCATGTATCCACACAGTCTTTGACTAGCCAGGCAGGGCGCACAAAAAAGGCTTTGCAGCATTTCCAAGCTGAGCAAAAATGCTGATGCAAAAAGAAAAGAGTTTTTCAGGATAATTGTCTCTCCTCTAGATCTTACCTTCAATTTTCCTTTATAAATATTACTCAGTTGTAGCTAGGCTTATGTGTCTGGATCTTCTTCAGTCAGTTATTTCCCTTTTCATAGATGCCCTCCACTTTGACTCCTAATTTTTGTCATTCTTATAAACCAGGAAATTGGAAAGCTTTCATAGGTAGCCATTGCTCTCCTGGCCTAAGCTTCTTTCACATTGTGATTATTTACCCTTGTGTGGGTTTAATGCCTTTTGTAAACAGCTTAATAGAATTCAGTAGAGTCTTGGGATGCATGGTGAAAGGGCACTTGATACACTGTTTTCAGTGGCTTTTTGTTTTCCCTCTTTGCTCACACACAGTGTGCCACAAAAAAATAAAATATGATCATAACCAAGCTGTAACATTGTCAGTCCCCC
>VUQM01097380.1:1904-12111 GCA_015108615.1 Australoheros scitulus | reverse complement strand
GTTGGAGATAAGATGTGATCATTCTGAATCTGAGTTACCATTCTGAAAAAAATTGGAGCTAGCTCAGACCAAAATTCTTTATAGAACTCGGCTGGAAAACCGAGATCAATCTTAAATGACACTTCTCATCCTTTCCACTGTGACTTCCAGCGTCTCCCATCAGGACGCAGATATAAAATCCTCAAATGTAAAATGAAGTGTTTTAAAGCAGTTTTGTTCCTACGGCCATAAGTTTTAACAAATTTTAACCCCTTGCTCTGTTTTTTACTAATTTTTTATGTCTCATCATGTTTTGTTTTTATTCCATTTGTTCTTATATGTAGTGTTTGTTTTTAACATGTTTTGTCTTAGTTTTTTAACCATGTCTTTATTGTTATTAGCCGACTCACTATACTGCACAACAAATTTACCTCTCAGGTACAAATAAAGTAACTTCGTCACGGTCAGGGGCCATGTGGAGGAAGGGGTGGACCCAAACGCAGGACACGGGAGACAGAATAAACTAAAAACTGCTTTATTCGCAGGAGACTTAATTAACACAAACACAGAAACCCAAAATCTCCACCAGGGCAGTAATAAACATGAAGCCTGGGAGAAAGTAGAAAAACAAAAACCAAACTAGAAAACACACAGCTAGGGGAAACACTGAAGGTAACAAAGATGACAACGCAACAAAGAACAGAGGAAAACTAAGGGCTTGAATACACACAAGGGGATTAGGGCAAGTGAAAACAACAGGAGAGGACAGGTAAACCACATTAACCTAATAACAAAGGGGAAGCAAAACTAAACACAAAGCACAGGGAACACGAGACTGTCAAAATAAAACAGGAAGTGACTCAAGGGAACAGAGACGCAGACCTGACAGTGAACACTGGGAAACACAAGGAACTAGAAAATCAAACATAACAAAACCCCACAACAAAATAAAAACCCCAGAACAGACAAATTAAAACCAAACCAAAAACACACAGGGTCCAACGGACCCCGGACCATGACAGCTGCCTGCAAACACTCGCAAACTACTCACTGATTTGCAGTTAAAATGGGGGGGGGGAGTGTGACGCAGACCAGAAACAGAAAGCATTCATCTTCAAAGTCAAACTTGTGCCTGACTGCTGCAACCAACGCATTTCAAAAGATTAACAGTCTCTGTTTCCAGTTTGCATCAGACTCCACAATTTCATTACCGCTAGGTTAGTAGTTGGCAAGTGTTTGCAGATAAGTTGGTGTCTTCCATGCAAATCGCAGCAATACATTTTTCCCTAGCGACCCGTCGTTGCCAGGGGGTCACTGACCAGTCTCTAGGCGTGAGTGTCTAGAGCTTTTTTTTTCAGGGTTTTAAAAACACAGGTGGTGACCAAGAACCAGTCAAGAACCAGGTTAAGAGTGAGAAATCAGAAAATACTACAAGGAATAAATACAAAGCCAAACCATTTAGTGATAAAATTCAGTGATTATAATGTTTTTAAATTGTGGACAGACCTCCTGTCTCTATGAACATGAATGAATAAAGAGACACGGCCATCTCGTAACAATATGGTAGCTCCACTGAAGCAAACAGTCAGGCATGAGAACAAAATGCAGTCTGCCTGGGAACCGTAGGCAATGGACCAAGTGAAGTAAATGAAAGAGAATCCACTGTTTAAACCTTAAAAATTTATTGTTTTATATCAGTTTACAGTGATGCATTGAGGAAGGCATCGCTGTTTTTCCCATTAAGAAAAAAAAAGGAATCCAGAGCCATTAGTTCCTCCTGTATTTGTAATCCATGGCTGCATTGATATGGCAATGAAAACACAGGTGATGGCTGCTGGCCCCTTAAAACAAAATCCGAAATTGGTGACTGAAATCATTACGTCCTCTTCTCGTCAATCACATTAACTTCTTGCCTTTTTCTTAATTAATCTATAGTGTCTGGCATCGTATTCAAATTGGAAGTAAGTCAAAACTCCGCTGCTTTTGTGAAACCCAGCCTGTCAAGAGAAGAGAAGAGCTGTGGCTTGCTGTGAGATGAGCTGACAAGTTGCAGACATACTCATCACTCACCCATCCCTGCTTTCCCTTCCTTTGCGTTTCCTCAGAACAATTACAAATAATGTCAAAAATCCAAATAACAAGTGAGTTTGTCTGTATCAACTGATACGTAATAAAACATAAGCACCTTTAGCACAGGGGCTTCCTCTTTAATGAGGAAAGGGCAAATCCTCCTGGATGCAGGAGAGGACGTTACAGCGGTGGTTCCAGCTGGTCCCCAAAGGTTCTTATCCTGCACTCCAATAAGCCAATAATAATCAGTAAGTCATATTTCCATGAATCAATGCCAATCATTTGAATAGAAAAGAAAAATCACATTTTTAATTTCACAGTAGATGTCTTTATACCACCACACACAGTTAAAGTGTATGGTACCTGGTAGTCAAGACTAGGTTAGCTTTGTCTGTTAAGCCGGTTATATAACTCTAATATGCTCTGCTTTGTTCTTGAATGTATTACATTTTTTTTAACCTGTTGTCGGGTATCTATTGAAATTATCTGATGAAAGATGACCCTGCCAGGAAAAGAGTCAACCATTATTCCAAGGAATTATGTTTTTTGTAAACTTTGCAAATTATTATTAATATTATTATTATTATTACTTTGTTTAGTCGTGCAGTGATTTCTCTAGCACTGGGTGCCTGGTAGCTAACGTGTAAGCATCTCCAACCAGGTTGAGGCTTAATAATAGAAACCCCAGTAACTGCTACCGCTACAGTATATCAAAACCCTGGAATTTCAGCAGCATTACCAGGATCTGGGCCTTTTGTTTCCAGCTTTTCCCTGACCCCGTGACGCCCTTGTCTTTCCTTCTGTGGGATTAAACCCCACCGGCCCTGACGGGGAATATGAGCCGGCACTGCAGATTGGGACATGCTCTGTCACAGACAGATTTAGCCTGAGATTTCTGTGCTGAATGTACAATGGGTTAATGGGTTAGAGAATAAGAATTTGGAATAAATGGCATAAAAGAAGTGGGGCAGAGATTCAGATTGATCCAGATTGGCTGGAGATAAAGGTATAATGTGGATGCTTGGAACATGTTTCATCATCTGAACAGATTTAGGCAAAGCTGCAGATACACTGGGATAAATAGATACATGTCACTGGGTCCTAATAAGTCCAAAAACAGTGTTTCCCGAGACAGTATTGTGAGTAGTTGAGCATATCTGGGATGACATAAATGCCAGTATGGATGAGGCAGAAAATTGGTTTGATCTACTGTGTGGATAGTAGGCACAGAACAATGGGATGGCCAGGCAACAATAGATATCCTGTACGGGACTTTATGTGCAGACAGGGAGCAGCAGCTGCCAAGGGAGCCTTTTAAGCTGCAAAAGAGGGAGGAAGCTAGAAATAGAGACAGAAAGAATGAGTTAACCCCACTGAAAGTGTATATCAGCTCTTAATTAACAGGCACTCTGCATTCTCAGTGTCTCAGCTGAGACAGACGTCTGAGGTTCAGTGGGCGAGAAGTAATTTAATACGGTACATTTACATTTTAGTGGTGCCCTCACCCCGAGTGCAGTGATTTGCAATAAGGCAAAGAAAATGGCAATGTGAAAATTTCAATATTAACCTATATTTAATAGAGGTGACCACATACAGCATGGCTGCCAACAGCAGAGCAGTATCGATTCACAGCAATGACATCCCAGATTCAAACCCAGGCCAGGGCAGGGTCCTTCTGTTTGGAATTTGCATGTTTTCGTGCTTTCACCGGACTCCTTTCCGAGCTCAAAAACATGCACTAAAGTGCCATTGACCAAAGCACTCACTTAGAAGTGGAGTCGGTCTCCAGGTGTATGCGCCTGCCTGCTGCTGTTGAATGCAGAGAGCAGCTTTCTCAGTCATTTGTGCACATTTTTTTTTGTTTTTGTTTTGTTTGCATTTTTAAATTGCTGTTATTGTTGTGTGACAGTAAGAGTGGAAAGAGATAGGAGTTGTTGGAAAAGAGTGTGAGGATGTGACCAAGCAATAACCTCCACTACTGAAAAATCAAAAACTGGAGCATCTCTAATGGCCACATGAGGATGGCTCCAGAAGCAACTCAATCCATATAGATGGGATTTTGTTGGGATTTTGTTAAGGTTTAAAATAGGGGTGTTTTAAATGACAGGTGCATTGAACGGGTAACTGTAGCTAGCAGCTGTCCGTCAGGCCCCCTGATCTGCCGAATGAAGTCACTGAACTGGACTTCCCCACTGAGTTTATGCTGTTGGTGTGTTTTTGGAGCATTTTTAATGGAATTATGTAATTAAAGATACAGTATGGCTTGCTGTGTGATACAGACAGTCCGAGAGAGACATCAGGGTTTCAACCATGTTTGCTGGGTAGTTTTTACCACTAATTAGCAGGTATCTGTCTGTCTGTTGCACCTATGCAGTTTATGGGTGCTGCTCGCTATCAAGCTTGCTAGTTTTAGCCTAGACTCAACATTTTACCCTCCATTAAAAAACAAAACACATGGAGGCAACCAAAACACCAATGTCAAGAAACCAAAAAAGGTGATGTAACAGTAGCTACATCTATCTTTTAGATCCAGTTTATGGGTATGATGCACAGCAAATGTCTGGCCAGCTGGGAGATGTACTCACTGCACAAACCAATAAAAAGCTAAAACTTCTTTCAAGACAACCTTTGTTGAATTGGTCAGCTGCCCGAGATGCTGCAGGAAATAAAATAATTAACTAATTTTGCTCAACAGGAAGTGTCTTGATCACTTTTCCTGACCCTGGATCATGATTGTAATCACTTTATCCATGTAATCATGAATCTGAAAAACCAACAGCCTTAGGGGTTCATATCCACTGCCGATGCCTTGAAATTCGTTATGGTGCTGGCGCAATATGCACAGTAGGGCAGTGGTTAGCACTGCTGCCTCACAGCGAGAAGGTCTTAGGTTCGAATCCACCACCTTGGCCCAGGCCTTTCTGTGTGGAGTTTGCATGTTCTCCCTGTGTTTGTGTGAGTTTTCTCCAGGCACTCCAGTTTCCTCCCACAGTCCAAAGACATGCAGTTAGTGGGGTTAGGTTAATTGGTGAGTCTAAATTGCCCTTAGGTGTGAATGGTTGTCTGTCTCCATGTTCTCCCTGAAACAAACTGTCCAGGCTGTACCCTGCTTCTTACCCTATGACAGCTGGAATAGGCTCCTACCTCGCAAGCCAGTACGGTCTAAAACACTATTCAGCGGCCACTTTATTAGATGTATTGTGCTTGTACCCCTTTTTTTTTTTCTTACTTTCAGAACTGCCTGAATTCTTTATGGCATAGATTCAACAAGGTGCTCGACACGTTTCAGCTCAAAGCAGTCTGGTCTCCTCCTCTGACCTCTGGCATCAACAAGGAATTTTCACCCAGAGATCTCACTGGATATTTTCTCTTTTCTGGACCGTTCTCTGTAAGCCCTAGAGATGGTTATGCATGGAAAATGCGAGCAGATCAGCAGTTTCTGAAATACTCAGACCAGCCCGTCTGGCACCAACAACCACGCCATGTTCAGAGTCACCTAAATCACCTTCTTTCCCTACTCTGATGCTCGGTTTGAACTTCAGTTCAATTCAATTCAGTTTTATTTATATAGTACCAAATCACAACAAACAGTCACCTTGAGGCTTCAGCAGGTCGTCTTGAATATGCTTACATGCCTAAATGCATTCAGTTGCTGATCGGCTGATTAGATATTTATATTAACAAGCAGCTGAACAGGTATACCTAATAAAGTGGCCGGTGATTGTACTTGAGTGTAATTTGTATTTACATTTCATGCATTCATTAAATTGCTTTTTTTTTGGCACTTCTGTGCTCCAATGCAGTTTTCCTCTTCAGCTGCAAACTAACAGAAGTAACAAACAAATACAGCTCACTAGATAACTGGTGTTTCCCGGTCTTCCGAAGGATTCGGGAAAGCTTAGGTCATCTATGAAAGCGATCTGCCAACTGTTCTTATCCTGAACAGCCTGCAGATTCCTCTACGGCTTCAGGAGACAAATGGCTTCCAGACTGCAAATCTGGGCGATTAAATGAACAGAGGACCTGTACTCTCTCCTATAAGTGGCTTTTAAGCATAAAATGTTTTCAACCTGAGCCAGAGTTCTGATTTATGACCAGCTGATTGCACGGCTCAAATCATTCATTCCAAGTTTAATGATCTCTGCCTCTGCTAAAATTATTTCTTCTGTACGACTGAATTCAGCGATCGAATACTAATGCGCATTTAGTCATGTTCTCCAAGAAAGCCGCCTTTATCCAGCAGGACAGATTTCATCCCTGTAATAGTCATTGTGCCCATTATGTCATCATGAAGAGAAACTATTTGGCAACTTATTTAATGTCACTCTGCATAAGTAGGTCAGCAAATTGTCTGATGGAAAGTGAATTAAAGTCAAAGTTAAATGAAAGACATCCGTGTTTTTTCCCCCTCCTTTTTATAGGAGCATAATTAAATTAGAGATACTAACAAATATATATTTATACATTTATTTTAATATATCTAATTTAATATATATATATCATTCCAAGGTAATTTTTTTCTTAACAGGGTAGATTTACATAATCCCAGCCAATCATTTTACACCCTAACAACAAACAGTGACCTTATTTTATTTACTCAATATAATTGCAAAGCAGGCAGCTGCGTGGGTAGCACAATAATTTCCCCATTGTTTTTCCTCACCTGGAATTTCCAATGATTCTAAACGCAGAATCAGCCGAGTCTCTAGTATAAATACGCTATTTTATAGGCTCATGGAACAACTGTTGGAACATTTAGAAATGATGTTCGTTAGTCCTAGAATACAGTACCTGTCCATTAATACTGCAGTATTCTGGATGGACATGTCAGGGAAGTTGTGGATTTGTGGAAATGAAGCTTACACACATTCTGCCAATATAAGTCACTCTGTGTCTTCCATTATGTTAACATTTCAGTTCCTGAGGTAATTTTTTTATTTCATGTTTTCTTTAGCTTCATGTTAGATTAACGCAGTGACACCATAAGTGCAATGGGCTGATGATATTCCCTGTGTTAACACCTAGCTGTTATGATGGACTGGTTCTTATATAGCGCTTTTCTACTCTAACTGAGCACTCAAAGCACTTTATATTACAAGCCTCAATTACCCAATCTCACACACACACACACACACACACACACACCCTGCTTCAATAATGTTGAGGTCTGGGCTCTGAGGAGATCAATCCATGATTGATAGTGTTCCATTGTGTGTTTTTCTATCCAGATACACTACACCGACAGTTTATTTGGGATCATTGTCGTGCTGAAAAATGGAGCCAATCAGATGCTTTCCAGATGGTGGATCAAAATCTGATGGTTATTTTCTGCTTTCATAATTCTATCAATTTTGACAAGATCTCCAACACCACTGGCTGAAATGCAGCCCTAAACCATCACTGTTGGACCTCTCTCCTGACCTCCGCCGTACATAATGATGATGATATGAACCAAAAAATTCAAACTTAGATTCATCACGCCATCAGACCTGCTGTCACTGATTTTCAGTCCAGTTCTTGTGTAATGTGGCAAATGTGTAACCATTGTAGACCATTGCTAAGTGGTCTATTATGTGTAGACAAAACACTAGTTCTAACCTTTGAGTTAGGTGCTCTTTTTATGCTTTAGTGATGCATAGGTGAGTGTTGAGTGGCCTAACAAACAAAAAATTCCTCTGAAAATTGTGAAGTACAAGGACTGGGCTGAAAATGAGTGGAAAAAGTCCAAAGAACTTTGAAAGACCTTCAGAAAGTCTGGAGAACTGTTGCTCAAGACCACTTTTTAAAAAATGATAAGAAAGTCTGGCTCTTTGGAAGCAAAATATAAAGAAAGAAATGTACAGTACACGGTACTGTACCTCAATCAGGAAATGATTTATCAATGTTGGGATTTTAGTTGAATTTCCTCCTGTTCCGTATTTTCCAGCCAAGTGTCCCAGAGTAGCTCCCTGGAGGAGGTCCACTTAGATGGAGTCCCCCCTGCCCCTCGTCTGGTGGAGATGAGACGGGACCCGGTCCTGGGCTTCGGATTTGTGGCAGGCAGTGAGAAGCCGGTGGTGGTCCGCTCTGTCACACCAGGTGAGTGTCATGATTGGCTGAAACTCAATTATTCATTTGGGCAACTTAGAAAAAAGTTACATTTAATTTAATTTGATGCAAACTAATTATACATTTGCCTTAACCCTAGTAAGATAGTCACTGATACACATTTATATGTACCTTACAAGTATAACTTCATTCTTTGTGGGAGTTTGGACTCTGTCCCACTGTTTTGACTTTCTACCCCAGCATGCCTGTGGGACAAATGCTTTGCTGTCAATCACATTAAAATATGTTCATATCCTGTGTGCTACTCTGCGCTGTCAGCCATAATTTAGGTCATTGTGTTTTTTTCCTTAGGCGTAGCCAGACAGACCAGAGGTTTTGTGCACAATTAAGTTTAACAAAATCTTGTATACTGTGGAAGAGTATCTGAGAATAGCTCAATCAATGATTGGACTGGGAGTGGTGAGTATATATATATATATATTATAATAAATAGGAATAAAAATATAAAATTACGCTGAAGCATGGTGAGCAACAAAGGATTAGTTCTCAGTGCAAAATCAGAGGTGCAGCGACTGAAAGCCAGAAGAATAGTCCACAGTCAGTACTTTGCCTCTGCTAAGATGTGATAAGAAAACACAGAAATCCAATAATATAAATATCTAATAAAACAAAGTAGGAAAATGAGCTCTTCAGCTGGTCATCTGAGAGTGTGGATATTGAGTTATTTTGTTAGTTCTTTCTCACCATCTGATTTGTCCTAATCAGCACATCAAACAGTTGCTGCTGAAGGAAAACCATGCACTCTGTCTGCCTGCGTTTGCACAAGTAAGTGGCCGCAAGCAGGAAAAAGCATGAACACAAATTCATGTTTGGGAGTCGTTTCTGCAAAAACTCTGGTTTGACTGGCAGATTGTCAAATTGCTGCCAAACAACAGTTTACAAACTCCTATTAACTGTCAGCTCCATTGGCCTCACGGACACAGACAGTGATTAGGCATCCCGATAATCGATCAGTGCTGAATACCAAGCAGACAACTGAACTAATGAATATTCTATTTTAAACGGTTGGCCAAGGAAGGGAATATATGTGCTTGCAGAGAGTAGATTAATGCTCGCACCTATTACACGCGTCTAGACGAGCACAAACAACAAAGTATTTACAAATTAGCTGCGCGTTTGCAGTGTCAATTTAGTCGCAATTGCTCTTGATTTATTCGCGCATAATCATTGGCTGGCAAGACTAAACCTGCCTACCTACTGCTTTGATCAGCTGTAGCTTGTTTGCATGTGTTTGTATGTCTGCAGGTGGCCCATCAGAGGGGAAGCTGCTGCCAGGCGATGAGATCATCATGATCAACGATGAGCCCGTCAGTTCGGCTCCTAGAGAACGAGTCATCGATCTCGTGAGGTAGATACAAAATCCCAGTGAAATGTATCAGAGTTGAAATTTATACAGTGGCAAACTTTATAAAGAGATTATAAAAACCCTGATGTCACCCTTCACTGCTGATTGCTGAAAAATAACATTTAGGAAGAAGTTTCTCTCTATCTTGGTGCAGCGCCTCACTTTATCCACTTTCTGACACATGCTGTGCTTGGCTCCCTTCCCCCTCCCTTTACCGCAAATTTATTCTGATTGGCTGTCCCATGTAAACAACCAGTCTGAACAGCAAGTGGGTGGGGCTGACCATATTAGGCATATTTTCTCTCGTTGACATCACACAGATACACACATGGAAAATAAAGTCTGAAACCAGTTCTTAGAGCAGACTGGGATGACTTGTATAAATGCTGACCTAATTCTTTTGAAAATCATGGCCATGTTTCTGAATAATTTATACGAGCATCCAACACTGTAACAGTATATAGTCTTTGTACAGAAATGGTCCAAAAAAGAGAAAATACCCAGTGAGCAGCAGTTCTCTGGGCAAAAGACTGCTTTGAACTGACAGGAAGGCAACAGTAACTCAAATAACCACTTGTCACAACCAAGGTGTGCAGAAGTGCAACTCTGAACGTACAACATGTTGAACCCTGAAGCAGATGGACTACAGCAGCATAAGACCACAGCAGGTGCCACTCCTGTCAGCTAAGAATAGGAAACTGAGGA
>VUQM01097357.1:0-14475 GCA_015108615.1 Australoheros scitulus | reverse complement strand
CCCCAAACACACACAGAGCAGGTAATGTATCCCGTGTTTGCTCGGAGCAGTGTATAATCACATCTCTGGGTAAAAAAAACAAAGAACTTTTAATTAGAGTGACTAGATTTAGAGCGGCAGGAGAGCTGGTGACAATTATTGCAAAAAATCCAGACAGAACCTGAGCCGTAATGCTTAATCAGGTCATTACGATCAACATCATCTGGGTTTAAATATTGTATAGATATAAAGAAGAGAGAGATGGGAATATGATGCCATTGATTTTACAAAACATAACCTTCAAATCATAAACCTGTTCTAGCTCCCTAAACTGCAGGAGGATTACGAGGTTAGGGGCTTCGTGAGCAGCAGCAGCTAAAGATGGAGGCTATTAGGATCAGCAGCAGGAGTGATGGTGCCCATCTCGGAAAACAAAGCCATCTTCATTTGGCAGACATTCAAATCCTGTTACACTAGTTGTTTCCCTTTAGGCTGCAGATACCCTGCGTGTCCTCTGATCCACACTCTAGGCCTTAGAATTCACACTGAGAAAAAGCTCAGCTGCCCAACCCCCAGAAAGAGATGCATTCAAGCACTCCTCATAAACCCCTATTTCTAAGGCAGGAAAAAGGACACGGTCCTTTGCAGGTAATGACAAAATGGACACTCTGGTCAAGGTAATCATGTTGCAGCTGCTGCTTGACTGTGCTACAGCAGCAGATATTGAGTAATCCACCAACTCCAATCAATCCAGGCAGAAAGAAGCAGTATTTTGAACACACCCATGATGGAGGAGTAGCATTTGAGCACTTCTCACTCCACTGCGAACCTCTGAGTGTATGTGCCTGCCGGCACACCAGATGACCACGCTGCTGATAGGTCAAAAACATTTTTACTGATGAACTCAAACTTAAAGGTAGCCTCTCTAATTTACTGCAACATTAATACATTTCTGGAAATATGTGTTGTGCCTTAATTGTGCTTAAATTGTATTTCCCACATACGTCTTCATCTTCATCACAGCAATGGAAATACCGGACATTAAACGTGCCTGCTTGAGTTTTCATATGTTTACATAGAGCACCAACAAATCTGGTGAACATATTTCCTTCCTCACTGAAGCTGAATTTTAAGTTAGCTTGGGAACTTTACAGACACACTCCCAGTAACACTGTTCCACAGAAATACCAGTGGTCCAAAACTACACAGCGTGCTTTAAATTTACAGCGTTAAAATATTTTTTGTTTAGGGCACATGGTTAGTGCATGTTTTACATTTTGTGCAGCTGCGAAAAAAACTGCAAGCCTTCTCAGAAATTATCTTCTTTGTACACAGCTATAATCCTTGTGCCCTTTAAAACTTCGGCCCATTGAAGCACTTGACTCCCAGCTGCACCTCCTCACTTGGATCCGCATTCAAGTCCATTCATGCTGGGATGCTGCCAAAGGCTTGTGGCATAGAAGCACCTTTTGTGAATGCACACATGCAGCCACGTGTGTGTCTGTGTGTGGGTGTGGGTGTGTTTGTGTGTAGGATATCAAGATCCTTCTGTAAGACACACTCATAGCATGTGGGGTGTCGGGCAATCTGTGCTGCTGCCTGGGCACTAATCTTTTAAGAGTTTAGAAGACTTCCGATCTGTATCTCAGTCGTCTGTCAGGCTCTCAAAATGAATTTTAAAAAAGGCATCTTCAAATTCTTGCTGGGCCTCCAGAGACACACACTTAAAGCTGAACTATTACTTGTTTTGTTTTCCCCACCCTTTAAATCGTTGGTTTGCTTTTTAAAAACACAAGGTACAGCTTTAGGTTAGTTTTGCTGTATCAAAAAGGTAAAAAGTTACCTGCAAAACTGCATAAGAGACATTAGCCCGGAGACGTGTCTGTTTATATTCTTGTCCCACTCTCTTCTAATATTATCTATTTATGGTGCCTTTCATCCTCAGAAACGCTGCAGCACCTGATTCAGTCAAAACACACTAACTTCTGATTTTCTCCTCTGTGTCTCACGGTGGGGTTTTGGGATCACAGCTCGAAGAGCTTACTGCCCTGGATGTTACTTGAACCAACCCAGCGCACATTTGGCTGTCAGTGGAACAATACACAAGAGATATTTTTAGACCTTGAACACACAGCTCCTAACACAAAGTGCCCTTTTGCCATTCAGCATGTTTCCTTTTTTTTAAATGGCTTGCAGTATGCTCAGTGCACTATATTGCACTGATAACAGACTGACCAACTACATCGTCTATTCAATGGGTGGCGCTCACTTGGAGAGGGACAAAAAAGGCAGATAAGCGATATCTTTCAGTCATCTTAATTGATGCGCTGCTGTCAGGTTTCAGGCAGAGTGAGGAGCAGCGCTTCACATTAGAGCCAAAAAGCCCCAAAATATGAAGTAAAATAAGAATTTGATATGCAAGAAGGCAATCTGTGATATCTTTGTAGCATCTTTATATAATTAGAATGCAAAGTATTTCAATAATTGACAGAGTATCCCAGAACTAAATACATGTGAGTGTGTGGCTCACAGAGTATATGTGCAGGGGTATTAATGGATGCCAACCCTGTACATATAAAACAGGACAACAGCAATGTTGGAGGATCCTGCCAACAGGTTTCACTGATGATTAAGATGCATGTAGTAGGCACAGAAAGCACTGTGGTATAAGTAGTCATTTTTCTCCTAGCAGCACATTAGGTAAACGTCAGCTTTGTGTGAAAGATGTTTGTCAGATTTCTAAAACAATCAGTAAAAAGGGACTGATCGTGGATTTTAAAGGTCATATCACAGGAACCATTCCCCCCGGACAATGGAACAAAATGCTGACTCAGACATCAGCAAACGGGCCAGCTTTCCACTTGTTGTTGGGCTATGATTTACCACCATTCATGTTTACATTTTTAGTCAGAACAGGAGCACACGGGTTGAGTGATTTGTTTTCCCCCCACAAGGCCTGAGTTTGCCAACTTGAAGCAAACTTGCCTCAGTGAAAAACAGAGGGAGGTCTATCATATTGCTGGTGTACCCAGGGCCCCTTTGTACCCCTTTCCTGAGGGTGAGAGAGGTTCCATTTGTAAATTTATCCTGTTAATCTGTCATATAGCATTTCACAATTTAAATATAATTTGTTCTCCGCTGTACCACAAGGTCTTTCTTTTGTTATTTTAGCATGCTGGTGTTTCCAGCACAGATTTTAACACCTAAATGGTGCTAGCTTAAAGTTACAGAAAACTATGCTAACACAATTTATTTGTGTGAGGTGGAATGATGAGTTTTACCTCTGCGTATGCTCTGCCTGTCACAGTCAAATACATTTTATTATATGGTTTTTATTTTTTAGTATAGTCGGGAAAAGCAGCTTTAACAGCTAAATGCTGCTAGCTTTAGCATAAGGTTAAATAAGTTAGCAAGGATGTTAGCTTGGTGTTTTAATTTAGATGTTGATCCAAGAGACGGAGGCCATCGTTAGACTGAAAAATAAAAAAACAGGAAAACTTCATCTAAAAGAACCTGCACAGTTTTGAAAAAAAAAATCTATGGACAGATAAAAGCAAGATGAACTTGTAGCAGAATGATGGGATGAGAAAAGTATGGAGAAGGAGAGGAACAGCTCATGAGCCAAAGCATACCATATTATCTGTCAAACATGGTGGAGACAGGGTTATGCTATGGGCATGCAGGCTATGGCTGCCAGTGGAACTGGGTCACTGGTATTTATTGATAGTGTGACTGCTAATAGAAGTAGCAGGATGAACTGTTGAGTGTACAGGGCTATACTCTGCTCAGATTCAGCCAAATGCGGCAAAACTGATTTGAACTTCACAGTGCAAATGGATAATGAACCAAAGCTTACTGGAAAAGCAACCCGGGAGTTTCTTAAGACAAAGAAATGGGATATTCTTCAATGACCAAAATCCATTGTGGTGGTGTACTGAGATGAAACTACAAAAACTGTGTCTCCACTTATACACCTGTATGTTGCACATTCACACACATTGATTTCACAATCATATCATATTCCAGACTCTAGTGTGTCTGTCTGTTTAAGCAGGAATGTGGAAACAAATTTCCTTAAACAAAGTTCCTTAAAACTACCCAAACATTAATTTCCCCCCACGGTGTTTCTGCCTGTATACAAGCCCATGACCTCACCTCACAGCTCAGCAGGTGTTACTCACCAATCCATTATAACTTGTTTCAACTAACTCTCTCATTTTTACAATTATTCCAACACCAAATAAATACACTAATAGTTCAGTTTTAGTGGCAAAATGTTGTGAGGATTAAAAAAAAAACACAGTCAACAATAACTGATTTCATTGGTGGAAAGGGAGTGAGGAATTTTATTTTCACTGATGTCAAGCTTTAATATTTGCCAAATGTGTTTATATTATAAACATATTTATATTATAAACACATTAATGTGTGTGGGGAATATCTTAATATAAGCCATATTGAATCTTTGTGCGAAAAGAAGGAAGAAGCTATTATTTACATGTACATATTCTGCTTTATGACTTCTTCCTCTCAGAAATAAAGAAGACCAAATCCGAAGAGGTCAAGCCACCACCAGCAGCTGTAGTAATGCTGTTTTTTAAAGGTTGTTCTCATTACCCTTTTTTGGTCTATTTTTCACATATTTATTGACAAAAGTCCTTTAAAGTCCTTGAGAGTGTGTAACTCATTTGCATCTAGAAGAAACCGTTCTAAATCAAACATTCCCTTTCACTGTGTCCACTATTATCTCCTCTGTGCATTAGTCATTGCAGAGTTCAATCAACTTTATTTATGGATGCCCACTGGGGATATTGACAGTCCTTGAAATTGTGTGTTATCAGTAAATACAGCCTCATTCCACCCTTTCCAAATAGCTAATAGCCCTTCTTTATTTTAAATTGAAGTGGCACTCCTGATCCATCATTTTACAACCATGTTCGTACAACACAATATGTCAAGAAACTACCGATATTCTGGCAGTTTTTCGGTGCTATCATAGAGGACAAGGTCCCAGGCAAAAGGCCCTGTGTGTTTAGTAGTACCAACACTGCTTTTAACCTTTTCAATTATGCAGTCAATAGCACAAGAGTGGCACAGGACAGACAGCCTGCAATCAGAGTGACTTATCTGCAAGTATCTGGTTGGAGGCTCTGTGGTTTCCCTCTGGCTCTACACTGATGCACATAGGGGGCGAGAGGCCCTGTAATTACGTATGAAGTTTGGCTCAGTTAAGACTGAAAGTGGTGGTGGTGGTGGTTGGGGGGGCAGCACTGATCAGTATGTGTGTGTGTGTGTGTGTGTGTGTGTGTGTGTGTGTGTGTGTGTGTGAGTGTGTGTTCATACATGTGAGTAAATACCATGAGTGGAAGCCATCCAAGCATATAAACACACACTGGAGGAATGGATGGGGGCGGGGTAGGGTTGACCATCATGGCTTTGGTGCAAGGCCTAGTTGTACATGAGAAGGATGGATGGAGGGTCATATAGATGGATTGTCTGACTGACAGATGTACTCACACTCCAAGTGTTTCTTCTTTGGGGCTGTCTGTTCGTGTGTGGTGGCTTTACACACAGCTCGGCACACCTCGGATCCCGTCAGGCTGTACTGAGCCGCGGCGATGCGGTCCGTCAGCGTCTGCCCCGACATCTTCCCTCCGTGGAGTCCAACCTCGACTAGCAAGCGTCCAATATGGTCCTACCCCCCCCACCCCCACACACACGCCCCGGAATGAGCGACCAGCCTCAGTAATCCCAGCTGCCCTCGAAAACAGCACACAGACACAGCACCAGAAAAAGAGATAGTAGGACACTTTCTAAAGAGCCGCAATTGATTTGAGTTGCATAACAAGCGGAGAGCGGCTGATTCCCACCCACTTCTGTTGGATCTGCATGCGTTTCTGGAACAATCATGAACTGACTTTCTTCAATCAAGGCCAGTGTCCTCTGGTGATTACAGTCTATGGGCAAAAAAAAAAAGCAAAAATCCTATTCCAGGTTTTAATTTTGTTTTGTTTTCCTTTTATTAATTTCTTACTGCTCCGCGGTATCGTCGGTCAGCCTTCCTCACAATACCGTCCTCCCTGGATGATGCTCGTCTCTGCCTCCCCCCCTCCTCCCTGTCTTGCTTCCTTTAGTCTCTTGGATAATCCTTACCACCACCACCAGTCTGACAGTCCCTGAGTATCAGCGGGGCGTGCAGGGAAACATCATCATCATCCCACACCATCCAATGTAGCAGGGTTTTTTTTCCTCTCCTCCTCCAACCCTGCTGGATGCTTCCTTTCTACTGCGGCCTCACCGTCAGCCCCGGGGACGCGCGCTTCTAACCGGGTCGTTGGATGGCGGTGCTTTCCGTGGATTTACGTCCTCCTGTTTATTTAATTATTAATATATTTATATTTCTCAACACGCCCTGCCCCCTCCTCTGAGTCAGGTGACGCGGTGTTACCAACCCCACTGCAGCATCTTTCATCGCGAGAGCTCATGGGATACGAGGAAAAAAAGGAAAGAAAAAAAAAAACGATTGGATGAGGATGCGAGGGGTTAATAGAGCTACTCTACAGCCAAGCTTGGAGCCCGTCATGCTGCCTCCATACTACGAAGGTCATATGAAGCGTGCAGCTTCAGAGAGCACTATACGAAGCTAATTAGGTAATTTGGCTCTGTCCATGGTGCTGATCTCTCCTCTGGTGTGGTGCATTTCCTACATTTCCTGATCAACTGCATACAGTTTTGTGGTATTTAGTTTACATGAGCATTTACATTTGATTCTCTCTTACTGTATTCTGTATCACTGTATATGTGCCTGCAGTTACTCTCAAACAAGGGCCGTAATAAAAAATAAAAGATCAACATCCAAAATATGATGCGCAGCAATGTTCATGATGCTTTACTTTTATGCAGCTGTACTCTAGGCATATTCAGACACAAGCATATATGATTTTTTTTTAACATATTAGTGAAATGAAAATAAAGTTTCCTGATACGTTTTATTTTTTCTTATTTTGTTACATATTCTTTTACTGTGTTGGATGTTAATATTAAACATGGTCTAAGTGTCAGGTGATCATGTGCTGATTACCTGACACTCAGACACATAGCCGATTAGTATCAAATTTACCAAGCAATCTGCAAGCTAAAGCCTTGTTTCATACAATCTTATTACAGATCACACATAGCAGAGAAATAATTTCCTAGCAGCATCTGTTCATTTCCTTCTTTAAAGTCTTGGTAAGGAAATGCAGTTACTCAGAGTGCACATTTCTATTAGAATCAATTGGAATGCCATAGAGTAAATTCTTTCTTGATATTATGAAAAGAAAAACAGCCCAAGTAAACACCTCATTAGAAATCTTTATTAAGTCACATCGATATGGAATGGCACCGCATCTTCACATGAAATGTTGAAAGTCATCAAAGCAGCTCCATATATACAAATAATTAAAATCAATACAGTAGCTTTTGAAAAGTAAAATTATAAATACAAAAAAATGTACAAACTATTCTCCCTCATTTATAACCCCATATAGTTTTTTTATAGGTTGAGGTTTTTCACTAGTGTTGATCAGTTATGTGTTAATCCCCTCTCCCTCCCCTTGGTTTGACCTCACGTCTTGATAAGGCCCTCTAGAAAGTCTTTTTCCACCATCTCCTCAATATTCTGTCGAGCTCGACTCCAGAAGACTTTCTGGCTCTCCAGTTTGTGGCCCTCCTTGTGACCGGGGAAAGAGGCATCTGTGGGGTTGTGAGCATAGGCTGGGCCTGAGCGGCAGCTGGCCTTGCTGCTAAACACCTGGCTGAGCAGGTTGAAGAAAGGCAGCAGCTGCTCCATGCTGCGGATAACATAGAGTGTCAGCATTAGGTGACCTGGCTCCCAGGACAGGGTTTGGGTGGAGCAGTCCTCCTCTGGGTTTTTCTGAGGAGGAAGGCAAACAATTAATTTACTGAAGCAGAAAATTCACCCGACAACCCGCAAGAGATTCAAAATGAGCTACACTTTACAAAAAAAGGCTCTTTTAAGAAGCACTTTCCTGAATATGCTCTTTGTAACAGGCAGTCATTTGTCTCCATGATTTAATAACCTGTGCAGACAAGAGGGGATGAGATACCTTGGCTCGTTTCCTGAGCAGCTTCACTAGTCGGACGACGTAAGGCTTAAACTCTCTCTGATGAGTCCCCTGACGTCTCACTTCCAACCCTGAATCGTCTGAAGCCTCTGGGATGAAGGCCCAGCGATACCTGTAATGAGGCATAACGTACTCAGAAAAATCTCCATTTTCATCTGTTTAATGAGTCAGCACAGCTTTAAAAGGAATGAGATTCAAACAGTCAATTATGCACTTCAAGCTTCTTACAATTGTCATCACAATACAGCCATCTATGTCTCAAATCCTGACAGACAGGCACACATTACAACCTTAACAAATGATGTCTTATTGATTCTCTGATGAACCCATCACATGCAAAGCCTACTGTCTGTACTGACATCTGAAACTGAGGCAGGCTCTCAGGAGGCAGTGCCAAGGCCAGATCCAGGAGCTTGCAGGCAGAGAGATAGAGGTTGAGCCAGCGCTGGCTGTTGTAGGAGGTGGAGAAGCCATTCCCGCCAGAATAGGTGGTCTCCAGCCCAGCCACAGACGGCCCCGACGTCCTACAGGTGAACAGGGAGAATAAATTATAAAAAAGGAAGACCGGAAAGGAGTTGTTTATATTTCCCACTGAAGCCCAGTTTGCAATACCAACACATTATGTACCTGGATATGTCCTCATCTGCTGTTAGCTCCTGCTCCATCAGCAGAAACACCTGAACCTGCAGAGAAACAGGCATATGACCGTGTGAATGGGCTGTTTTGGGTGAAACACAAGCAAAGGTGCAGCAGGTAATAGAATTTATGTAGTGTGTAAGGCTCACCAGCTCAGTGATCATGGTGGGCCACAGAGAGGTGAGGTGTTGAGGTGACATGCGCAGCAGCAGCACTCTGAAGAACAGGAACACCTGAGCATGAAGGATGGGCACCTGAGGCAGACGCAGGCTCTCCACAAGACGCTCTGAGGACACACAGTAAAACAAAACAACGAATAACTTCCCCTGTCAGCAGGGCTTTCAGGTGACAGACAGCATTAAAGAACTTCAGAATTTGTTCTCAGCAACCAAGCACAGGCTCCAAAATATTTATAAAAGGTCTCCTAAAGCACAGGTGCCATCTCTGTGATTTTACCTTGGATGTCAGGCAGATATTTCTGATACTGGTCCACTTCACTGCTGTAGATGGTGAAGGCCAGACGTTTAAGCAGCATGGCCCTCTGCTCCAGCTCAGCGTCTCTGTTGGTGAACAAACTCAGAGAGCTGCTCTGAGCTACGGCCACCCGGGCTGACAGGAAAACACACACAGACACACAGAGTTATTACTTCACTTGCCACAGTCTTTTAGCTTTTAATAGCTATAAGACATTAGCATTTTTTCAGCCGTCAGTGAGGGCAAAATGATCTGATAAATGGTCTGTGACTGCAGCCAGAGGTGATATATCTCCAAACTCTAATAGGAAAAACATGAAGCTTACTCATGAGGTCTCTGAATGTGGTCTTATCATGAGTCATCAAGTGGTCAATGATCGCTCTCCAGCTGCAAAATGAGAAAATAATTTTTACAAGCCCAGCCCTCCTATATGTGCCAACAGGTGAAATTAACATTTTCAAGCTTTTATTTTAAAATCTCTACCTGAAACGTCTTCAATTTCTTAAAAATTCTTACAGATTTTCTCTCTCTTTTTCAGTTGTGAGGATCTTAAGTGCTTTTTTTTCCCCTCTTACTGTAATCATTTGGGTTACAGCTGTAAAAGTCTTCATCTGCACACAGTTTCCTCTCCTACTCACTGGCTGACGCAGGAAGAGTCCATCTGGAAGAAGGTGTGGTCCATGAAGAGGTCGAAGGCCTCCTTCTTCCAGGCACGCCGGGTGTACTGATACCCACTTAGACTACTCAACAGTTGGATACAAGCCCGGTAGCTGGGGGCGTTGTGAGCACTGCCAGAAAAAAATCAGGAAACATTCATGTGACGCATGCATACAATCACTCACACTAATCAATTCAATGCACTTTATTACTGATTAAAAAAAAGTTCTGGAAAAACAAAGTTTACACAGTGTAATTTCTCAATGACAACAAAGCAGCGCAGAATACAAAGACGCTCATCCACACCTGTGGTTGCGGAGGTAGGGAACTACGTAGTGCATGATATTAACCAGCAGTGGAATGACCTTCTCCTTCTCGTCACTGTAGAACACCATGTCCAACAGATGAGCCAGCACCTGGCAGATAAATCCAGTATTCATCATATCACTTGCAGCAGAAAATTTCAGTTAATGTGGCAACACCGAGTGACATTCTTCAAAAACAGGATGCAGCCTCAATAGAGTAGTAGGTCTCAGGACCTACTTCCTGGGTTGTTTGGTTGCTATGGACATCCAAAATCCCAAACTCTGCGCTATTATACTCAATATGTACACCACAACCCGACATACTTTGTGTACATAAAGAAGAGTTTCATGATTTTAGATGAAATTCTTGGTGTGTTCACATCACTCTTTAACATGTAATCCAACCTTGTTTGAGATGGATGAGCAATACTATATGAGAGGGACATGGCCAAGTCAGCCAACTTTAAATATTTTTTTTTATACATGCAATTTCAATGTTCTGGTGAGTACTGAAGTAAAAGTTAATTTTGATAAAAGCTTTAAAATAAGTGCCCAAATAAGTCCTCGAGGCATTTCAAGATGGATGCTGATTGACGAGATGTGCTTCTAGAAGAACTCGTAAAAAGCACATTACACCAAAGTGAAATGATTTACTGAGGCATTTATATTGAAAAGTCCTTGAAGTTGGATCTTTGGCTGCCTTGATCACCATCCAACCACAAAAGTCATGTGTACACTCCACATTTTGTCCTACCTTTTGTGCCTCAGTTACTTCTATTCAATGGGTGAAAAATAAGAAATGGCCACAACACTACTCACTAAGCAACAGGTGCACAAACTGAACTGCAGGATATATTTGATAACCTGCTTTAAATGAACTCATTCATCTATAACCTGCATCCATGAAGCACGGCCTATACCTGCGTAATGAGCTCCACTCTGAGCTAAAGAGCCAAAACACAAGAAGGTGGCCAGTGATTTCAATTATCCACCTCCTCCAAAGCAAAGCACTTAAAGAAGATGGATTTACTGGTCCACTAATAATGACTAAAGAGTTGGGAGGTGGTCATAAATCAGCTCTAAGAAGCTCAGGCAGACTGTGTTAGTGGACTGTGGGGGTGTTCTTGATAGCAAAAGGTCTAAACATTGCTGGTAAATATGAGTGAGAGCAGCTTGAAACAAAATTAAGATGAACAATGGAAAGAACTGGCACAGCAGCCACTGACCGATGGCCTGAGAAACAACAGCAGAGCAGAAAGGGTTGAAGGGAGTCACAGACACACGGGTGCTTTACCTCGGCCAACAGTGTGAGGGCGTGAACGCTGTACACTGATGGAGTGAAGCTGGAGGCCTCCATCACTGTGAGCATTAAATCTACAAAACACACATACCAAACGTTAGCAGCAGCTACACATTATAACACAGCCATGCTGAAGCATCCAAAAACTATTCACAATGCACATGCTGTTAGCTCTTAGCTCCTGTGAACATAAGTCTTTAAGTGCTTTGCGTGACCTTAGTTACATTTAGTTCTAGTGTCTAGCATCCAGATTAAAACGGAATGTTATTAGCGCCATATATGACTCTGCTACATCTGATTTCACAGAATCACCTAAAAGAAAAGGCAAACATGACATGTATTAAAACATCCATGGTAGAAGCAGCGTCTGCAGTTGGTAACAGGGCCAGGCATGTTTAGTGTGACTATCAAGCAAGATAGCTACCAGCCTTTTCAGGTCCAATCATAAGGTTCAAGCAGCGCACCTTCTACATCAGCTTCCAGGCTGCTTCCATCCACAACGATCTGAGGAGAAGGCTTCACCTCCAGGTTCCTCCTCAGCCACGTGGTTTGCTCCAGAGAGGAGCCTGCAATCGTCCCGATGGCCTCCACCACTTTATGGGTCACGTCCTGAATACACAAATTATATTAATTCCCTAAGTAAGCTTGTCATGTTTAATTTGATCGTTATAATCCTCCATGTCTGTAGAGCATACGCTTGTCGTACTATTATCGATAATAAAAACGAGATCTGAACATGAGTCAAGGTCACTACAGTAAGTACCTGCAGCTCTCGCTGGTCCTTCTTACTCTCCAAATTAGGGTTCTTCAAAATGAACTCATTCAGAACTCTAGAGAAGAAAATCAAAGGAACAAAAGTATTAAATAGGTTAAAAGATAAAATGTGGATTCACACATTTGATCTTGTGTGTTGACCACAGGAAGATGTTCAGGAGAAGGCAGAGTTAAGGAAGAGAAACCTACCCGAGTATGAGAAACTGTCCTGGAGCAGGCAGGCCCAATTGTATCGAGTCCTTCAGCAGTGCCAGCAGAGACGGCCAGCTATCGACTAAACTGGAAACAGGAATCCTAGGACAGAAAGACCCGACAGTCATAAATGCAGAGTGGTTAGTGGTTGTAATTATCTACACACACACACACAAAAAAGTGTATTCGTTGTATTAAATAGCAACAGATATGGAGTCTAATTATATAATTATGTGAGGAGGCAGTGCACTAACCTCTGGACATAGGCGTAGAAGAACTGCAGCATGCAGACCTCTAAAGACAGATGCTTCTGCAGAGCAGTGAAAAAAACAGTCAGTGTATTGAATGAACAAACTCCAACTGAAAGTGTTAAAGCTCTTCGACAAAAAAAAAGGGATTAAAATTAAAAGGATTCCACTCAAAAACAAACTGTGATGTCTCCGAAGCAGAAATCATAGCAGCAATCAACACAGCTTTCGGGCATTGAAACATATTGCAGCCTTTTTTATTTTTACTGGCACAAATGATAATCACAGCTACGATATTCATGAGCACATTTCTGTCTTAGCATTTTAATGCAAACTGAGGCAAAAACAGAGCCAGGTGACTTAAGCAATCAACACTTAAACACCAACCTTGTCCTTGGCGATAGCAGGCGGCTGTTTCAGGACCTCTTTGACCGTGTGCATGACAGTCTCAGTACGCATGGCGCTCACAGAGCGAACCAGCTCAACCAGCAGCAGCTGCTCTTCACTGGCCACAGGAATCACCTGAAAGAAATACACTGATTTCAAGAGTGCATTCAAACTGAAGCATACTGGAGTCTGGGCTCTCCTGAAAGCACTCCTGGTGAGAGAAAAATGTGCGAGACAATCATTCACACTTTATTTATACCTTATTTCGGACTGGAGTCTTAACCTGTTTCCTCTCATTCCAAACATAGGCTATAGCTGCCATGAAATGAGCACCATGATTCATGGAGATTGGACCCAGCAGCTCCAGGATCTGCTGACGGAGGTTCTGCAGAAATAATGCAAAAACATTCATCGATACCACCATTATTAACATCCCATAAATAGCATTCAGTGTCTCTCTCAGAGCGTTGCGTTTTCCATGAGACAGCTGCAAACAGTTTACTTTCCTAAAACTTCTTGAGACACGTCACTTTCAGATCTGTATCAAATGCGACTTTCCACAATGAGCATATTAAGTGCCACAAATAAACCGTCAAAGAACATTTAAACTGCTCTGTACACTTGCCATCTGTAATGCACTAAGTTGGATTAGGTAGGTTATTTGGCCCTTAATTATTCATCCTTCAGGGACAGAGGGTCTATAATGGTTACAACTTATTTTCAGTGCAGGATAAGATTCACCACAATATCTCAGTGTAAATTACATTTCCAACCCACCTCAGGAAAAATATCAAATGCTATCTGCAAGGGGTGAATAAGTATTTGTAGGAAAACAGAACTGCAAGTCCTTGAGCACCAGTAATAAGATTCTTTTGAGGTTGCTTTATGAGCTGTAAAGCTAAGCAGCAACAGTTCAGGTTAGCACCGAGCCTAATTTCCACTCTGTTGTGTATACTGTCTTTCATGTGGCTTGTTATGAAGCTAGGTTAGCAGGTTATCTAGCCTTTTGGGGGGGGTCTAACTTGCAGTTTTTCACTGTCTTTGCTGATGCCTGCGGGGAAAATCATTGTTTGCATTAACCCAACTATTAAGAGCGAGGAGGCCCTGGCGGACCGATCCCCGGCTATCGAGACTGGCCATTGGGACATGGAATGTCACCTCTCTGGTGGGGAAGGAGCCTAGCTAGTGCGTGAGGTTGAGAGATACCAGCTAGATATAGTTGGGCTCACCTCAACGCATGGCCTGGGCTCTGGAACCAGTCTCCTGGAGAAGGGCTGGACTTTGTTCCATTCTGGAGTTGCCCTCAGTGAGAGGTGGCGAGCTGGGGTGGGTATTCTTGTATCCCCCCGGCTTGCTGCCTGTACATCCGAGTTTTCACCGGTGGACGAGAGGGTAGT
>VUQM01097344.1:2075-13518 GCA_015108615.1 Australoheros scitulus | reverse complement strand
TCTATTGATGTATAGAAAATTGAAATATTCGAAAAAATGGCACTACAGCATCTAAAAATGTAAAGATATGGCCTGGCGGACCTGTTCTGTTGTAGGTCATAAAGGGTTAAAGCACTTAGCTTAGTTAATATGGAAGTGCTTGTATGAATGGGTGTGCATGGGTAAATGTAAAACGTGTTGTATACGCGCTTTGAGTGCTCAGAATGAGTAGAAAAGCACTATATAAGAACTAGTCCATTTACCATTTACCATTCAGATATGATATACTACCCAAAAGCACATTAAACACAAACTTTTACAACAAAACTCAAATAAAGTATAATAGTGCAATAAAATAAATATGACAAGACAAAGTAGCTGAAAAATGTTTAAAAAAACAAACAAAAGTAGCAGCAAAGTTAAACCAAAATTAGAAAAAAGTGAAATTAATTAAAGGGCTCAATGAATAGAAATCTAAATATAATGCATTAAGGAATAATTCTTCTCATTTATGGGTGTGAGCAAATTCACAACTTACAGGCTTTTCCCCTTCAGTCTTACACAATATTTGCCTTTCATGGTGAGCTACAGTATTTACATCTTATACATGAATGACTAAACCTGGATGGACTGACCTTCAGGTAATATTTTAGCCTTGTACTTTACAAAGACAGATTTGTGATGCTGTAACAAATATTCAAATTGTGTTAACAACCAGTACTGTTTAGTTGGAATTTAAGTTATGCAAAGGAGTCAGTGACAGTGACTGCCAGGCACTGACCTCAAGCAAAAAATGGGATAAGAGAACCTCAACTGCTGATAACATGGTCTACAACTTTACTCATGTGGCTCATATTCAGGAAGGAGTATACAAGAGTACCATTAAGAGAAGATCACAACTACATCTAAGGATGCTTCACCTTCATTCACCTTAAGTGAATGTAGCCAGAAGGAGTTGATGTCATCAGGCGGTAACTGTTGTTCATTGGGTGTTTTGACCCTCAACCGCAACACCCTCTTGATAGTGGGTTGGCAGTGGTTGCCAAATCACTGCCCATCTTCTCCTTCTGGTTTCCACCTTAACTCTTCTCTGCAGCTCTATAACCAGCAAGAGGCTCTTTCTGCTGCCTCCCTCATCCTGCGAACTGCTGCCTTTCTCTCCTTCCCTGTTACTCCAATGGCTGTGAGCATTCTCCACAGTGACTGGGCGGGAAACCCTCTACAGCCAGTCTCGAGCAGGAACAGCCACGCCTGCCATCCTTTCCCCCTGCAGTCATGCAGAAGGTCTTGGTGTTTGGCGTTCTTCCTTTCAAAGACCTGTTCACACTCCTCTTCCCACGGAACTGTAAGTTCTAAGAGGATGATCTTTTTTTCCGCTTCAGACCACAGTACCACATCCGACCTCAGGGTTGTCCGTACAACCTGGGGGAACTGCAACCTTCTTCCCAAGCTGACCTTCATTTCCCATGCTTGGGCCTTTTATAGCAGACTGTTCTTTGTTATTGCTGTGGTTGGTGGATTCTTCCCCCTCCCTTACAAATTGGATTTATGCCGTTTTTCCGGAGTGGTTGGCGTTTTTTTGCTTCTCTCCTGCTCCAAGGTGTTAGCAGGTGTCATGAGCACCTTGTCATGGCGCCACCTATACATTCCTTGGGTGAGTCAAGGTGGCGATTCCATCAAAGTAGCTGGTGATCATTCCCTTGATGTGCTGAGGGATGTGGTAGTGGTCTAATGCTGCATTGATGAGGGCATTGATCCTTATGCACTGGACAAATCCAGCCAGACAGCAGTCAAGTTGCCTCTGCTGGCTTTGGCCTCCTGGATCATCTGACTGAGAACCTCGGTGTGTTCCAGACTTCCCGAGAAGCCTGGGAATCCACCTTTCTGGATAGCGGCGTTGATGTATCCATTCTCTGTCATGTATGAGGTCATCCTCCGGGCCAGTACAGAAAAGAAGATTTTGACTAGAATCGAAGCTTAAAGGAAATTATTTTATAATGTGACATTGTTCTTAGCTAAATATATCTCCTGATTTCATTTCAACAATTGTGCTGAAAATTATTTTATTGTGAGTGACTTTTATGCCCTGATGACTTTTGTTTTTTTAATAATTAACAGTGGGTTTATGAGTAGTGACAGGGCAAATGCAGTCAAAAAGTTTTAAACTGCTTTTTGATGAATCATACCGATCAATAGCATTTTTGAAAAAGCTGAATTTCTGTCCACTGGTCAGGCTAATTTGTTGGAGAAAATGTCAAACCCAATATTTAATCTTTTTATATAATGTGCTTACCATTACCTTGTTTGGCTGATATGATTTTGACAAGTTATTTTTTCTTAAAGATAATTCAGCTGTAAATTAACTGACTGTTTGTGATAGTTGTTATTAAACAGGGATTGTTTATCATCTTTATTAAACAGAGAGCCTTGATGCTGAAGCAATCCTGGAGTCATATTTGGTTCATACCACATAAGTTAGACGTAGCACAAAACTAGAATTTAAGACCTTAATCTGCAATTTGTAAAAAAAAAAAAAAAACTGTTTATGAGACAGTGGCATGTAAAAGTTTTATTTTTTTTTTTACTGTGAATAGCTAACTCAGTAAAAGGAGCTGTTCTCTGTGACTGAAGTTATAGATAATTTTATTATCTCTGTCTTTTACAATTTCAAAATAAAAAAAAGAATAAAAGGTTTGGGCACCCTGCACTTGAATTGGCAAGTCTCACACAGCTTGAAAAGAGTTTTTGTAACCAGCTAAGAAATTTTCTGTTAGGGTAAAAATCCATTAAAAACAATCTTCACGGAAAACGCTTCAACTTATGTAAAACCCTCAGGCCATCTTGATCTTGGATGCACTCATCTTTGGGGGCTGTCTATATATTTTTGATAATATTTAGGTCAGGGGACTATGAAAGCCCTTAAAAAACTTTAAGCTGCTTATGGTGTGTTTAGGATCATTATCCTGCTTTATACACCATCCCATTGTGATGTTTGCTTCTATAGTTAGCTGGTATTTAACTGAATGCATTCTTCCCTCTACCAGTAACACATTCTCTCTGCCTTTGGCTGCAACACAAGCCCAAATTTTAATTGATAATCTGTGTGCTTAAAAGATGAAGAGGTTTCCTGTTCATAAAATTGTGCACCCTTCTGCTTATTGCAGCCTGTAAATTCTAACTTAACTTCATCAGTGCATAGGACTTGCTTCCAGTATGAACCAGCCTTGTGTAAATGTTAATTTCCAAACTTTGATAGTCAATTTTGTAGTAGGAAGCCTTCTGCTTCCTGGGCATGAATTATTAAAGTTTTTTGAAATGCTAGGCAGGTGCTTTGCTGGACAAGGTAATATTGTATTATTTATAAAGCTTTGAAATGTTCGTGTCGTTGCCTTTTCCTGTGATGGTTGCAAATGAACAAATTAAGGTACGACAACTTGACAAGTGTAACGTTTCCATGAAGCTCCTTTACTTTTTTTCACTCTAAAATTGTGCAAATAAGAATCTTTTATCTTCAGCTTTATGCCTTTTTGGGGATCACTTTATCTTTTGCTTAACTGTTAACAGAGCAAACGTTTGTATTTTACTGTAAATACGGTTTTACTGAAGAATGTCTTGCAGTCCAAGACAGTGGAGTGGGTCAAGATCCTTTTCTGACAAGGTACTGATTGATATGCAAAGCCACAACAGCAACCTGGTGACTGAGCCAGCTGGTAGGGAAACACGGGATGGGAAGTGCTGAGGCTAGCTGTTTCGCTGGATTGAATTTTTAAAATTAGAGCAAGGGGATTGTGTGTTCTCTCAGATGGATAAAAAATATACTTGGATATCTGTAACATATCTGAGTGATTGGAAACATGGACATTAACTTTAATTTTTATTGTTATAAAAAGAAAGGACAGGAGCGTGACGATAAAGTGCAAATTACTAACAAGACAGAAACAGCTGCATTAGACTGCTAACACAACATTTGCTCTGCAAGCATCTGCACAGACAGCATGCTAACACAAAGCTAGCAAAGAACCCAGAGTGCTATTAAAGCTGAGTGAATGCAGACCCCAGCCCAGCAGCCAGAGTCTGATCTTTAACAGGTTACAAAAGAAGTGATGAGCAGTCAGGCTTTTAGCATTGTAGCCTCCATTTCTACCCATACTGGTTTTTAACTTTGCTTTGTGTTCTCAACTTTGTGTTCAAAAAATCACAATGTAACAAGTTGTGTAACAAATTACTTTCCCTGAGGAGTGATTTAAGCAATGTGCTGCATTACTTTTAAGAAACATAACGAGTAACGTGAAACATTACCTTTATTTTGAGTAATGACCCCAAAACTGGTCCTAATAAGGGCAGGACAAAATATCAGTACCAAAATATTTAACTAACTTGCAGTGAAGAACAAGAAATGCATAGGGTGAGGGGGTGTGGGGGGTGCAGTCTTAAGGAAAAGCTATACTTCCTGTTCACTGTATTGTGATACCATGGATAATATGAGATATCTTCTGATGATTGCTATCATTACACTGAAAGCATTTTAGTACTTGATCTCACTCGCTTACAGGAGTTAAAAGCTCAAGTGACACCTCTGGTATTCTACAGATTTATTAAGAAGGAGGATACAACATCAAGTATATAGCATTTTGGAATAAAAAATATAAAATAGCCATTTTTTTTGATGTAGTCAGCATTAGCATCACACCTTGTTTAAAAAAAAAAAAAATTAAAGCTTGCATGTGTTTTGGCTGAGAAGATCTCCTTTCCAAGGGCACACAGCAGGCTGTGGCAGATTGACACTTCACAGCGGACAGAGAGCTGATGGGAAGTTGTTGGCATAATGAATATATTTTGTTGGCATATGAAACACAAGGCTGATGTTACTTTACTCAGTTTTGTCCCCGGTCTGACTGTTACACACCTTACTGGTGTTGGCAAAGATCTGTGCCAAGGTTTTTTTCTTTCTTTCTCCAGATGCAAACAAAAATGACCTATTGTATCCAGATAAGAACACTCAAAAATATTTCAGCAATGTATGTGCTTTTTGTATTGTTGCGTAGATGTTTAATCATTTACCTAATCCATCGGGTTTTACTCAGGTTTCACTGTTCCACTCTTGTGTCCACTGTTCCTAAACCATGTCCCCTTTTTTAAAGTGCATACCCTCAAGCGGTAATGAGAAATACTCTCTGAGTATTCCTATGCCACAGTCACTGATTTTAACCTGTAAGTATGCAGACATTTAGCTCATTGTGTTTCACTGATCAGTATCTTGGGCTGGAGTAAGATCAGTGTTGCTGTTAAAGGTAATGGATCATAATTCAATGCTGGCACTTTGACTTCCTTTTTTATCTTGACTTCTGATATGTTTCATTGGATTTCACTTCCTTTACTTTCTCTCAGTCCATAAACAGTGTCATGGTATTAGGCACTATGAAACATTTCCTTACTAGGGGAAATATTAAGTATATGTAAATGTGAAAGTTTGTTGTTGGATTTCTTTTTTTCCTTTACTAAAGAATACTATAAGAATAAAAAGTGGCTGATCTATCAAATCATTAAACAAGTGCAGTTGGATATCTTAGCTTTTATCACTGAGTCAAGATTTCCACTGAATAGTGCGCCTTACTCACCTGCAGTCATTGAATAAAGTGCTTTATAGTGGGGTGTCATAAGCACTGCTCAAAAAAGTAAGGGAACACTTTCAAAACATATCAGAGCTCAATGGGGGAAAAAAATCATGCTGATATCTGTACTGATATAGGTTGTGTAATGTGTTAGGAATAAAAGGATGCTACATTGTTTGATAGAAATGAAAATTATCCACCTACAGAGGGGGGATTAAAAGACACCCTGCATTTTCTTTTTAACCTTTAAGTGGCTAGGGTGATTTTTATCCACACAAGAAAGTGATCAATTTGATTTGTTTTGTTTTAACACATTTTATACTGCTCATTATCAGGACCTTTGCCCTGTTAGTCGGGGCATTTGATATGTATCAATATAGTAAAATGAAATTTCACTCATTATTTTTTGCAGTTGTGCTGGAGTATGTGGTTGACAGAAAATCCGAAGGCACACCTAGATTTACCTCAAGGCGCACCATTTGGTACTGCTGACTCAAAGTAGAAATAACCAAACAACAATAGACTATTTTTTTCTTAGTGCAGGTACAGAAGACCCTTATCTATCCTTGAATACCAGGTGAATAGGTCAGCATGCCAGATTCAGTCTTTGTTAATGTATTCATTCAGCTAAGCTACATTCTACAGCAGTCCTTGTCCTGCTGTCATTTTTTACCTTTTCAAAATCTGAATAATTGTCAGTGTCATACTAGATGGAACCCAAATCTGAAGTTTAGTTGACATATATCCACATATACTGTTTGTATAGATATTTCTAATGTTTTATACATACATAATATTTGCACTCTTCAAAGAATTAAATCTGAAGTCTGCCTGTTGCTGGTGTTATTATTTATCATGTAGCTTATTGAATTAATGTTGAACATTTCATTTTATAACTGCAAATTTATGTCAGTAGATGGTGGCAGCAGCTGTAACTAGACTGCTGAGCTGACCAAAGCTCAAAGTGATTTGAACATGACTCACAGTTAACAGACTTCCAACAAAACGCTCGGCAACAATGATTGAAATCCCCACGACCGCTGCAGACTCAAGTGGTCGATCCTTTTATCCTTTTCCATGCATAGAAAGCAATATTTTCATCTCCGTAAAGCTGTGCGAACAGTATGGCCATAGTGTGTGGGTGTGTAATGGTGACTAATCCAATTTGCAGTCTTATTCTGGATCTGTAGTTGTCAGACAGCCCTTAATCTCTGTGGAGAGAGAGATCCTCACAAACTAATCTTGAGCTTGTGTCAGTCTGTTGATCCTTGTGGTAATAGTTTTTTTTCTTTTCAGTGAATGAATGCAGGGAGTAAACACCGGACAACCTTCAGTCTTGCTCATCTTCACCCATACAAAACTCAATTGTAAATCTGAAGTGTAAAAAAAACAAAAAAAGAATTGAATTGTGGATTTGAGCTGTTGACTGTGACACGGTGAAGAACAGGACTCATGCTGTTGACCTGGCGCTGTTGTGCTCAGCTATCCCTGATCCTCCTCCACCCATTCACTTACTCCAGAGGCTTGGGTTGTTTGTTGCTGGGGGTTACACTTGTTGTTGAGCACAATGTCGGAGCACATGCAGCTGTCCCTTGCCTTGTGCAGGGTTGGGCTTTACACGGTAAGAAGATGCATACATGCTGGTATTTGTTTGCAGGAGAATGGCAGGATACTCTGTGTGTGTATGTTTGTGCGTTAGGTTGAATACTGCTAGTTTCAGTGTGATTTAATCTTTCCTTGCAGTGTTTAGAAAGAGATACTGTCCAAGCAGCAGTAGCTGCTGTTTTACAGATGGTTGGTCACTGAATAGAGAGTATGCTCTGTTGCATTCAAGTGTATGCTGGCATAATATGAAGATGGAAAAGGTGGATGTAAGCAAAAAGATAGATTATTATCTGTTTTGTAGCTCCTAGCAACTGGCTTCAGGCATGCATCATAGTTGTGAATGAATCCATCTGTATTATTCTAACAGTCATAAATGTTGAATTAGTTTGTGTTACAAGCCATGTGACTTGTAAGAGTGAAATGAATTAGCATAAATAAACAAACATATTTTTTAGTACCACTGCAGTATTTGTTACATGTTTTAAAAGAGTTGTATTTTAACTGCAGCTGATGACTCACATTGCATTTTGTCTGGTCCTCTGTTAGTCTCTCACCAGCTGGTGAAGCTTTTTCAATGAACATAAACAGAGAGGCTTATTCTGAAATAAGAGTGTTTAACAGTGAACGTTTGTTTCATAAAATGTCGTGCCTCATCCTTGACTCATCGTTTCAGCCATGCATGAATCAAATGAGTGGGACTCAGCAGATGTGGGTATTAGGTTTATTGGAATTAAACAGACACTGTTAATTAAAATAGTAACAACTTGTAATACAGTTTTTTGATTGCTGTTTGACAGACTTTTCTGACCTATTGATATAATATCTGTTTTTTTATATCGTGTCACTTTGCAGCCTCACTATTCTGTCTCACTCAGGGCTCAAGCCATGTTTTCTTCTATCAGAATGTTTAATCCGCGAAACACCATCGACATCCATACAACTTCAACAGTAATTTAGTAAATAATGCCACCTAGGATATTGCCCTCTGCTGATACTTTATTTAAGTACTTGGAGGAATGTAATTAGCTGCCTCTCCAGTACAGCTACGTTCTCATGTAAAGCAACAAATCACTTTGCTGCTGATCATTATCTCCCAATGTATAAGTTAAGATATTTTACAATTACTAAAAAGTTGGAAATTTACTGTCACAACATTAAATATAACCTATAACAAAATAGGTTAAATAAAGCAGAGCAGCTTAGTAAAACAAATACAGTAGGACAAAAACATATAGTTCAGCCAGGTAAACAAAAACAAAGAAACCCAAAAACAAGAAGCATAGCTAAATAGAAAAAAATTAAATAAATTAGTTAAATGAATAAAAATATGTTATACTATAAGGAGCTTAATAAGTAAAAATCTAAGAAAATAAATATTGTGGTATGTGGTAGGAAAGATTTCTTGTATCGAACCTTGTGGGAGTGGAGCTTAAACAGATTTACCACCCCATTGATCAACGGGATCGTTCACCTCTATTGTCAGCCCCATTTCAGTCTCTCTCTGCATAGTGTAGTTCAATTTTGCAGACTTATATTGCCTGTCATCTCAGAATTTAATTTATATTTTATGATAGTCTGCTCTTGAACATTGGAGAGCTCAGCATAGCGGTCCCATAGCCCGTATTCAATAGAGATGTAGCTTCCAGGTCAGAAAAATTAAGCCAATACCGAAGTGCCTTAAATCTGCATTCTGTCTGACGGCCACCAGATGGCGAAAGCTTTGGTTGCATAAAGACTTTTGGTCCTATATCTTTATATATATCGTTGGGAAAATGGCTTTCTGGCTTGACCCGTATAAATACTTTACTGCAGAGATTTTGGGCTGCTGAGTTTTTGGGCAAGTTGTTAAACGTTTACTGGACTATGAGCTGGTGGTTTCACAGTCAGACCCGTCCCCCCTCGTCACATCCAGTTTTTAGAAACCAAGATGGAGTCGGAGAGTTGGGGCACAGCCTGATGAGGAAACATGGGCCTACTCTCCCATATGTTTACCACCTGCAGGAGGTGCCAAAGGGGTCAGGTGCAGTGCGTGTCAAGCGGCAGCCAAGGGCAGAGGCCCTGGCAGACTGATCCCCGGCTATCGAAACTGGCTTTTGGGACATGGTACGTTACTTCTCTGGCGGGGAAGGAGCCAGAGATTCAGGCTAGATGTAGTCGGGCTCACCTCAACACACGGAATGGGCTCTGGAACCAATGTCCTGGAGAAGTGCTGAACTCTATTCCAGTCTGGGGTTCCTCTCGGTGAGACGTGGCAGGCCAGAGTGGGTATTTTTGTATCCCCTTGGCTTGCTGCCTGTACGTTGGAGTTTTCACTGGTGGATGAGAGGGTTGCTTTCCTGTGCCTTTGGGCTGGGGAACGGGTCCTGACTGTTGTTTGTGCTTCTGTGCCAAATGACAGTTCAGAGTACACAGCCTTCTTGGAGTCTCTGGGTGGGGTGCTCAAGGGTGCCTCATCTGGTGACTCCGTTGTCCTACTGGGAGACTTCAGTGCTCACACAGGCACACTGCCTGATCTGAACTCGAGTGGTGTTCTGTTATTGGACTTCTGTGCAAACCACAGTTTGGCTATAATGAACATCATGTTTGAACATAAAGATGTTCATAAGTGCACATGGCACCAGAACACCCTAGGTTGATCGCAGGTTGGTCATCGATTTTTGGAATCATATCATCAGATCTGCAGCTCTATGTTCTGGACACTCGGGTGAAGAGAGGAGCTGATCTGTCATCTGATCACCATCTAGTGGTGAGTTAGATCAGGTGACAGGGGAGGATGCTGGAAGGAACTGGCGCACCTAAACGTATAGTGAGGGTGCGCTGGGAATGCCTGGCAGAGGCTCTAGTCCATGAGTTCTTCAACTCCCACCTCCAGCAGAACTTCAACAGCAATCAGAGGGAGGCTGAGGACATTGTATCTGCATGGACTATGTTCCGCACCTCCATTGTTAAGGCTGCTGCAGGGAGCTGCAGCTGCAAGTTGGTTGGTACCTGTCGAGGTGGTAATCCCCAAACCAGATGGTGAACACCATAGGTGATGGGAGTCATCAAGCTAAAGGAATCCTATTGGGCTTGCATAGCCTGTGGGACTTCGTAGGCAGCTGAAGGGTACCGGCAGGCCAAGGGGAATGTGGCTCAGGTGGTGGCTGAAGCAAGAACTTTGGTGTATGGAGGAGTTCAGTGAGGCTATGGAAAAAGACTTCCAGACTGCCTTGAAGCAATTCTGGCAAACTGTCAGGCAACTCAGGAAGGGGAAAATAGTGGTCTATCCACACGGTGTATAGTGCGGGTGGGGGACTGCTGACTTCAACTGAGGATATACTCGGGTAGTGGATGCAATACTTTGAGGACCCCCTAAATGCCACTGATGCACCTTCTGTAGTGGAAGCAGAGTCTGGGAACAACTCCCACATCACTGGGGTGAGGTCATTGAGGTGGTTAAACAACTCTTTGGTGGCAGGGCCCCTGGGTTGGATGAGATTTGCTTGAGTTCCTGAAGGCTCTGGATGTTGTAGGGTTGTCTTGGTTGACACGCCTCTGCAACGTTGCATGGAGATCTGGGGGATCACACTCCTCAGGCTCCCTGGGAAGGTCTATGCCAGGGTGCTGGAAAGGAGAGTTTGTCCGTTCATAACTTGGATTTGTACCTTGGATTCAAAGAGGAACGATATGGTTTTCGTCTTGTTCGCAGACCACTGGACCAGCTCTTTATCCTCTCAAGGATATTTGAGTGTGCGTTGGTGTTTCTTCATCCAGTATACATGTGTTTTGTGAACTTTGAGAAGGCATTGTTCCTCAGGGAGTATGGGGTGTACGGCCTGTTGTGACGAGCCATTCAGTCCATGTACAGTCACAATGAGAGCTTGGTCCACATTGCCGGCAATAAGTTGGTGGGTATTGGATTCTGCCACAGTTGCCTTTTGTTACTGATTCTTTTTATAATTTTTATGGACAGATGGCTGCCTTGGTGGCCTCAGAATCTCATCTCTGCTTTTTGTGGATGATGTTGTTCTGCTGGCTTCATCAGCCGAGTCTGAAGTGGCAGGTACAGTTAGCACCTCTAAGTCTGAGGCCATGGGCATTAGCCAGAAAAGGATAGAGTAGAGCTGCTACTACCCCACATTGAACGGAGGTGGTTTTGGGCATCTGACTAAGATGCCTCCTGAGTGAGTGTTCTGGGTATGTCCTACTGAGAGGCCTTAAACTCCTCCACTTGGTTTTACGACCTAACATTTTATTAGTTATTTTAC
>VUQM01097309.1:0-10776 GCA_015108615.1 Australoheros scitulus | reverse complement strand
AAAAAAAAACTTAGATTCTAAAAAACTCTCAGTCGCTGGGACGGATTCCCTTTGACACTTAAAGTGGATCATCGCTGACATGGTTTTCCACGCCTCCACCGCTCTCTACCATGTTTGTGTGTTCAGCTTCCAGTTTAACCGCGGTTTACTAGCGAGTGCCGCCATTAGCAAAAGCGATCGTCAGGTACCGGAAGGACCCCGTCCCCCATCATAATTTAATCCCTGATCAGTGACTAAATATAGACCTGCAGTAGAAACGTGTCTAGGATAATGCTTGTGAATACAAAGCATTACAACACTGCGCTCTTGCAGGCCCCAGTTTTTCAACATAAACACTGATAATAAACAGCAGTCAGCTGTTCTAAGCGCAATCTGTCTGCACAAGTGCAAAGAGGCGGAGCCGGTGCTGGAGACGGGGAGCTCAGATGGAAAGAAGCTTCACCCGCTGCACCTTTACTGAGAAACGGCTGGAGGTCCTTCATCAACCACCTGATCAGTAAGTGAAGAAAAGAGAACTTTGTAGCTGCTCCATCCACCCTGTTTGTTTCACACAGGGAAAAACTGCAGTACAGAAGTTAAAATATGCAGATGAACTGTTAATACGAAAAAAGTATTTCTTATCCGATTACTCAAGTAATAATGGAATAATCGATAGAATACTCAATTACTAAAATAATCGATAGCTGCAGCACTAGTCTTAACCTTACAATATACAGCACCTTCGGGTAATGGAATTAATTGAAAATTGGAATCTACAAAAATCAGTATGAGGTCACACAAATACATATTTTCCATTAATCTATGTTACTTCCTGATAATCTTTGCAGGGGTGTGTCAGGCTGCACCTATATTCTATATCTGAAGCTTTGTAGATATGCATCTCTGTAGATTTTATGCACACTTAAATTGCACATGACTGGAATGTGAATGTGTTTTTACTCTGTCAGGTTTGGGTAAAATCTGCAAAGATTCCTATCTGTCAAACCACCAAAACTATTCCAGCATGCATGAGGACGATGATTTTTGAGACGAATATCAAATTAAAGCATAATAAATCAATCGCTAGCATTGTCTAAGATCCCCCAAAGTTGTCTCAAGAGGCCCAAAATTTAAGAATGTCAGGAAAGAGAAGCATTTATGCAGTCTGACAAGGAGCCTCCTAAAGACAATCCATTGTTTCAAATTGCTTCCAGATGCTCGGTTACTTTAAACTGTTGCATTTTCTGGCTATGATTTGTCATTCTTCCAGTGAACACTGGGGCTTCCTGTTAGCCAAGCCACCACCCAAAGCATCCATAGAGAGCAAGTGAACTCCAGGGACATTTGGGTGCATTTGTATTTGCTTTTGTAACAAAGCATGTTTCAATTTAATACAAAGAACACAACAATACTCTGAAACAAAACGAAAGGAACACCCACTCCCCGCAGTCGACTTGCTGCTAAACAGGCAGCCTTTTCAATACTAAGAAAACCTTTCTGGGATAAAAATGAGTATTTGTCGTTTCATGCCAGGTTAACTGTCAAAACAATACGAGGCTTAAAAACAAAAGTATAAAAGTCATAAAGAAACTTAAGCTGTATCATATTACTCCACAGCCAGCATGCTATATTATAAAAATCCAGACAGTTGTTCTAATGATGCCATTAATTAAAAGCCCCATTTGTCATCCGAATGTAAACCAACTCCATCATTAAAACTCAAAACACTGAACGGGAGCCTACTATCATTCATTAACTAACGAGACACACAAAAATACACAAAGCAGCAATTCAGTCTCACAATTTCCCGTGTGTATTAAAAGATTTGCTTTTCTTTGTCACATGGTAGATGTTTGGGACACAATGAAGAGCTCAACTGTGAGGCTGCAGCACAACACCACACTTCACATTTACTGACTTTATAATTGGGAGGTTAAGTATTTTGTGAATACTAATCCACACCAGCTGACCAACACACACAGCAGAACTGAACAAACCATTAAACCATTACCATCTTTAGTGGAGCAAAGCCCCCCCCTTCAGTAAATCACTCTTTTATTGCAGAATTTTATACAAGATGAAGATTGCTCAGTATTCTTCAATGTTGATGAAATTACCTTAACTACCACAATTAATTAATTTATAAAAGCTACATATCCTCAAATACCTTTTCTCTGCCTTTTCTGTTAAAAAATTCTCAATTGCAGCTCAGTGGGCAAAGGATAGGAGTCAGGGGTTTGGCACAGAATGAACAGCCTGTGGTACAAGCCAAACTAAAAATGCCACCATTTCTTTCAGTGAATCAAATTTTGTTTTGAAATAAGAATAAATTCTGAATTGGAGTCAAATCGGTAGACTGCCAATGATTACCATCCTTATGTAACAGGCATTTTTGACTCTTTTGTAATGCTTAATAGACCAACTAAAACAACAAAAAAAAGCAAAAAAGATTAAACAAAAATAACAGTTACTCACAACTGTGATATTCTCCTTTGAGTCGCAACACAGGCTTTTATTTATTGAGTGCCCTAAAGTCAAATCAGATGATTTATGCTGTCTCTTTCGCATTTTAGCAAAGTGACACGAGCACATGCTGCAGTGCTAACATGCAGTCACCGGCCACTTTATTAGGTACTTAACTGCACAATAATGTAAATATCTAATCAGCCAATAATAATAGCAGCAACTGCATCCATTTAGGCAGGTAGACATGGTCAAGATGACTTGTTGCTGACATTCAAACTGAGCAACAGAAAGGAGAAGAAAGGAACTTTCAGTGACTTGGCATTATTGTTGGTGTCAGACAGGCTGGTCTGAGGATTTTAGAAACTCCTCTCTCTCTCTTTTTTTGGAAATTTCTCTTTAGGGTTTACAGAAAATGGTCTGAAAAAAGAAGATTCAGAGAACCAGAGAACTTCTCTGAAAATGCCTTTTTGATACCAGAGGTCAGAGAGTAGACAGACTGCTTTGAGCTGATAGGAAGATGACAGTAACTCAAATAACACTTATTACAACCAAGATATGCAGAAGAGCATGTCTGAATGCACAATACATCAAATGTCAAAGCAGATGGGCTACAGGAGCCGAAGACCATACCAGGTGCCACTACTGCCAGCTCAAATCAGAATACTGAGGCTACAATTCACATGGACTCACCAAATGGAAGATCAGAAAAATGCTGCCTGGCCTCATGAATCTTGATTTTTGCTATAACATCTGGATTGTAGGGTCAGAATTTGGTATAAACAACATGAAAGCATGGACCTATCCTGCCTTGCATCAGCAGTTCAGGCTGCTGCTGGTGGTGTAATGGTGTCAGGGATATTTTCTTGGCACACTTTGGGCTCTTTGGTACTACTTTATATGCCACAGCTGACCTGACCATGTCCATCCCTTTATGACCTTCTGATGGCTGCTTCCAGCAGGATAACACATCATGTCACAAAGCTCAAATCATGTCAAACTAGTTTCTTGAACAATGAGTTTAATTTACTCAAATGGCCTCCACAGTCACCAGATCTCAATCCAACAGCGCTCCTTTGGGACATGGTTAAACAGGACATTAGTATCATGGATACACAGCCAACAAATCTGCCTCAATTGTGTGATGCTATCATGTCAGTATGGACCGAAATCTCTGAGGAATGTTTCCAGGACTTTATTGAATAGATGTCGCAAAGAATTAAGGCGGTCCTGAAGGCAAAAAGGGGGTCAAACCCGGTAGCAAAGTAGCCAGTCAAGTGTATGTTAACAAAAGTATCTTTGCAGTGTTTTTCTTTAAACGTTTGGACCACTGAAAAACTTTTTCACTGCATGCAAAACAGTCAAGGACAAAAAGAGCGAGACATCCTCGTGATCAGACATGCTTCCAACTGACATAAGAGTACACGGAACATATGTGCCGCTTTCTGGAAACATCTGTAGGCTCATAGAAGTCTGTCAGGCAGGCAGAGTAAACAACATGGTTACTAGCATCTCACACCCCCATGCTAGCCAGGCCTGTCAATCACATGAATCAAACTAGTGGCTGCAATTCATGTGGATGAAAGAGGCCTGATGCCATAGGAGACACGATACACAATATAGCAATTTATTTTAAAAAAGTCAAGTTTGAGGTTTAAAGAAAACCCCAAAACACAACAAATGTGTAACTAAATGAGATGTTTAGCTCAAAGAAGTGCTGCGGTGATCGCTGGAGCAGCAGGTTCAAAAATATGTAACAGAAGAAGAAAGAGAAAGCGAAATCTGCCACTGAACAGAACAGGACACAAACGAGCAGAGAAGGAAAACATGCAAAGGGAGGAAGAAGAGAGCTAGAACAGAGGAACTCTAACAAAAGACAACAGAACACAGTCGGAACACAGCGAAGCCGAGCACAACACACCAGAACAGGCTGTAATTGTGTTGTGCGGGACTGACCCCAGCGCATCCCAGCAGGCACTGCATGATGAATGGGCCTGGCGATGACTACATCCCACTCCCCCCCTCACCTCCTCCTTCTCACATGCTCTTTTCTCTCTCTTCTCTGTCGCCACTGTTAGCCCTTCTTCTGTCCCTCCCTTCTCTCCCCTCCTTTCCCCAAAACCACACTCTATTCAGCTGCTGCCATCCCACAAGATTAATTTGCATTCAGTGCACTTAGTCCTCGTATTGTGCTCTGACACAATGACATATTACAGTGCACAGCACACCTATTAAACATATAGTCTAGCTTGAGGGACAATGCTTTTTTCTGCTCGATGGTTATGATAAAGTACAAATGTGTAAAAGCGAGAAGCGTGAGGGTAGAGCTTGATTGGTTACAAACACTGAGAGGCTCTGACACACGAGTCACAGCGGAATCATTACAGGAACAGTTAGATAACCTCGATTAATGATTCACTAGACCCAAACTAATAAACTGGGTCAGATTGTGTTAGCGGTGGTAGCAAGAGCAGAGAGACCTTCAGGTTAGGCCGCGTGAGAATGAACACCAGCAGTAAGAGCGAACTAAAAAAGGAAAATTACAGAGGGAGAGAGCAAGAGAGAAAAAAAGGGTGATAGAGGTGTTGGTGTTACTCCATTGTAGACCCTTAGGACAGAGACAGTAATGCATGGGAAATGGGCTTTTTTCTTCTAGCTTTCCTAGCTCCTGTTCTCCTTCTGTTGTTCCATCTTACCCGTGTCCTGGGAGCAAAAAAGGGATACAAAATTTAATTTGCTACACTGTCTCTAGCCATCACCCACTGTGCCTGTGGGCAAAAGAAATGGATTCTGGAATTTATAAAGATGAGTAAAATAAAAAAATAAAACAGGGCACTCAGGAGAAGGCATCAGAGACAATAGCACAGAGGGTGGCAGGGAGAAATGAGAGCAGAGTTTGAGGGAAGCGGAGGGGCGGGCAAGAAACTGGGAGAGTGTTATATAGGCCAGACATTAACTGTATGGTTATCATAAACCAGCACTGAGGCCGGGCCATCTGGAGAACACGGGGTTACTCAAAACAATCAGATGAGGGTGGTGATAGCTGCCGTTCCTGACGCTATCATGGCTAAACATGGAGGTGGCTGAGGGGTTAACAAGCCATTACCTCACCCTGTTGCACTCCCAGGGGAGACGCGGTTTAGAGTTGTGGTAGCAGTCTGTGCGTGTGTGTGTGTGTGTGTGTGTGTGTGTGTTTTCCTCAAAGCCTGAAGCGCACCTTTGAGCTATTACTCAACAAAGGGGAGCTCAGCGGAGTGACGTCAGTACGGGGATGAAGCCTGTGTGCGGGAAGAAAATGGGAGACAAGGGCGTGGAAGATGGCGACCGGGGAGGTTTCGGACTATATAGTGGAGTCACATTACTCCCCTGCAGCTCTGCTCTACCTGTCACATAAGCACTTTGAGGACTCAACACAAAAGCCAGAGCCTTCACAACTTCAAATGCCTTATCTGCTGGGGCAGATCACAGGCATTGGAGGGATAAAGGAAAGAATAAAGGAAGACATAGGAATCTGAAAAAATGCCAGGCTTGCTCAATGTATAGCCACAGAATCCCAGTCATGAATTTCATTATCAGATTCTTCACTCTATTTCATCCACTACCCAGTCCCACAGTTGAGGGAAAAAAAAAAAAAGGGGGGGGGGGTTCCATCTCGGCCCATTGAGAGCCAATGAGCTCGGTCAAGCTGCAGCAGAGAGTTGGAGGCCATTACCAAGAGAAAACAAACACAGACCTCTGGCCGGGCACATACAGCCCGGCCCAGACACCTGTGTCCCATTCACCAAACATATCCGGCCACTTAACACTTCACAGAGGGGGTAGGGTTGTGTTTGTGTTTGCAGGCTTGCACACCCCACTAAAGTTCCTTTAGTTTAGTTTCTTTACCCAAACAGCCTCCAAGCCTCTCTGTAAGGACCAAATGCTTGCTGCTGTACGCTTTCCACTGGGAGCAGCCAGCCGTTACGCCACCTGACTGTCACAACTGACCCCACTCGAAGCTGCGCCCTTTGAATAAAACTGGCCAAAACCTGGCAAAACAAAGCTCATTCATCCTGCTGTCATTTGCAGGCTCCAGCCGTCCTTCTGTCTAGGTGCCCCAGCTGTGTCTGGACCAACCTCCGGGCCGCCAACACCTGTCCTGCACAAACAGGGACTGCTACACACACACACGCACATACCTCTCTGCCACCCAGGATGGATGAGAGACAGCGGGCTGGGTAGACGTGGCACCGCCTCGGATCAGTGGAGGGGTGCGCACAGAGCTGCCAGAAGCTAAACCTGGGGTCGGCACCATCACAATTCTTTCCACCTCAGCAATTCAAAACGGAATGGAGGCGTGTCATCAGCTGTGGTCGCTTTGTAAAGCTGTATTCTGATTTTATGAACTGATATGGAGATGACCCATAACCCTGACAATGACTCATAGTTTCCAAACACAGATGAGAGGGGGGGAAAAAAAGCTGGGCTAAGCTGTTTAGATGTATTAGTGGCCGTTTGCATGCTAGAATATTTTGTTTGCACTGAAGTCAAATACACTCACAGATGGGAGCCGACTGGACACCAGATGACTTGCTGTGATGTGGTAAAATTGTCTGCTTTGGGGCCAAGAGACGGGGGAGAGAGGGAAAGAGAAGAGAACAGGGGCACTGGGCACCAGATGCCCTACTAAAGTCAATGCAGTCCTGGTGGGATGCCACCACTCTGGCGTGGTCTACTCTCAAGCAACTGGACAGAGAACAGAAAGAGCGTGCCACAGATCTGCCTGCTCTTATGTTGTATCGCTCTCCTAGCTAACAACAAACTACCATTACAGACTAACAAAGGAAAACTGAAACCTCTACCTGACTTTGTGTAGGTGTTTGCTCCCAGCTTTTTTTTTTCCTCTTTCTTTTCACAGTATCGTGGCTCATCATGACAGTGCTGTAAACATGAGTTGGCAAACAGAAAACACGAGGTCAAAGCTGTGATCTTGTTTAGGCTCGAGGAAGAGCCATCAAACAGCATAAGCACAAGCTTAAACGCTGCACAAATACGGACAGTGATTACACTGCCAGTTATCTGCAAATAGGTACGCGCAAGTCAATCTGACACAATCTAATACAGCAGTTCTCCTTCCTTTGTGAAGGTCACAACATTCAGTATTTGTCTGAGCTACTTCAGAGATTTAACTTATGGCTGTGTTAGAGGCTGGAGTCTGTGGTGCTGCTGAATATGGACAGGTTATTCTCAATTTATTTTAACTGCATATCATTAAGAAATGATGGGATCTCTGTACTTGTGTGGCATGTGTGTTCTTTATTTTTCTTGAAAGCGACTTCATTGAATCCATTTCACACTTGGTGGGCGGATTACTAGAGACCCAAAACAATGCAGAGCAGAGAATGAAGTAGTTTCTATGGCCTGTAGTCAGAGAAACATAAAAGAGGAGTACTTTATAATGACAGCAAGTGACTATGTTAGGGGCGGCGCAAGTCATCAATGTAATCAAAGCCTGGGCAATGCATTCCAATGACTGGAGAACAAGCTGCAGCTTAAAAAAAAAAAAAAACACTCACTCATGATAACTTATAGTGAGTACTAAGACAGAGACCCAACAACGTGGCGCTCTACAAGCACTGCAAATTGGAAATGGCTTATCACAAGTAGGACTGCTATGCACAGGCACTTGAAGAAAAAGCATCCCAGAGTGCTTTGTCAAGACTGCAGCGAGAACAAGACACAATATTGTTTACTTTCTGTCCTCATCCTAGCACGGTATATTATGATTATAAACAGAAGAACCACTCGTATTCGTAGCAGACACTTAAAATTGATTTTGAGAAACTGGCTTAAACTAACAACTGTTGGTAGAGTATGAAAATCATTTCTGTTATTTTCCTTGCCTACAGATTATTTTATCTGCATATTACTTCAGTAATTAAATTAATGACAACAGGTTTTTTTTTATGACAACAGGTAGGCCAAACAGTCAAGTAAACAAAAAAAACAAGGAGAGGGCTGCTGTGGCATACATTAATCAATGTGTCACAGAAATACTTTTGAATTTCAGGTCCAATTTAAGGTTTAATCAGGCCTATTTATTATGGCTAATTTACTATTATTATTGTTATTATTATTATTATTATTATTATTATTAATGTCCTAATAGTGCAGTTAGTGAAATTAGATGATGAATAAATAACTGAATGCAATATTTACGTGGGTAAATTGTTATATCAATAAAGAACAACTATTATATGAATTGACCTATTAATAAACAATTATTAGTTTAATCAAAACAATGCATAATTGTTAATAATACATGACAAGCGCAGCACAGCAGATTCCAGAAATGACCACACATTTGAAAAATCTCTCTAATTTATAAAAAAGTATATATTTTATAAAAGTACATTTAAAAAAAAATATATATATCACAGCAGTTTTCATTGAAGGGTTTCATTAATTTTGGCATGGTTGCAAATAAAGTGGCCAAGTGTATATTTGGTGCTAAACTCTTCCTATGTTATTATTATGTAATCTTGCAAACCCTGCAATTCTGCTTCAACTTTAAATTCACCCACTTACTGTTTACTCCTTAGTGACAGCCGTGTAAATAGCTTGAACTTCTCCATTTACAGGATATCTGCTGGATGCTATTTCCAACTAAACTGTATACAACGTGAGACATGCGCGGGTGAGGGCGTACACACGCTAGTTCTACAAGAGGTGAGAGCACGTGTGTGGTGTGCGTAGTGCAGCCACACTCGGCCGAGGCCACGACAACTGACTAAACATAACCCCCACCACCGCCACTACCACCACCACCACCTGTCTTCCCTCAGTGTTCATATCAATGAACTCAACAATGTAAGAAAACAGTTCAAGATGTAATCAACCTAGATTTCCAGTATAACACGTATTACAAGTTTAAGTTTTTAAATACCTGGATGCAGTAAATGCATTTCTCAATGCAACACTAAGACACTGACACAGCTCTAACTCAGTCTGATAAAGAGCAAACCAAACAGCTAAATGGACAAAGGAGCAAAAGAATCTAATCATATCCAATGACTGATAGCACTTATGATGAGGACGGGGTTAGAATATCCGGCAGTGAAGTGGTGCGTTCCCATTACGGCATCGCTCCATCTCTGAAAATGGCTTCATTAACAGGCCAGTGCCGAGAGCTCCCTCGCCGAGCGTATGAACGCGCAGTACCCCGAGGGTCCACCGGAAAGGCTGAGGTGAAGTCCATTAACACCCGACAGCTTGTTTTTTGACCACTAAATAAAACAGGCTGCTTTTTTCTGTGTCTGCAGTATAAATAGCCTTTAGCTTAGGGGCTGGAGAGCACAAAATTCTCCACTCAAAGCAGAAAATTAAACCCATTGATTTAGTGGTGTTGATCTAGAGGAAAGTGAAGTTGTAAAAAGCCCATATGTAGAGCAAGGTCATGCAATATTCAGAAGCCTATGGACCTTAAAAACAGCTTCTTATCAAAATTTATATAGCGAGTAGCCAAGCGAGGCTCTTTTGTTATTCATTAGAAGCAATTTAACAGCCAATCTTTGTTCAGTATAACTCCTGCTGTGGGCCTAATCAGAACACAATTGAGTTTAATGTACTAAAGACAACTGATGGTTTTCCCTACTACGTCATTCATTGTATCTTGTTCTGGATGAGCGTGCCAACTAAATGGCCTAAAGAGATGTAAATGTCTCTATCTTAACAGTGGTAAAGGGGAATGGGTGTGATAGGACGAAGAGCAAAAAAAAAAAAGAAACAGTGTTCTGCCATATCTCATAACCTGTCCTGCCCTTCTGGCATACATTCTGACCCCTCAGGCAACCAGAGCTAGCTAACTCTGAGCCTATGACATAGGTCTTAATTTCCCAGCACTTATGCCCCAGTCATGTGTTATTTGATGAAACACAACACCCCCAGTTACCATTATTCGTCTGGATACAGGATCCTCTGGAATGTATCGGATTCCTGCCTCAGGGGGTATGCACCTCGGAAACATGGGTCCTACCTCCACCAGCTAGTCTCTCTTCCACCCAGCCCTCCACCCCCACTCCCTGCTTTCCATTCAGTAAAATTCCACTAGAGGCCTGCTTGATTGTCACTGCCTCATCGCCCATCAGCCTAGTACGCATCAAAATAGAGGAACAGTACATTGTTTTGGGGACAGGTTTCCTCCTTTGCATCACACTGTCAGCTAAAGTGTAAACACCACACTGAACTCTACCTTTCAGGCAACCAAAGTTGATGCCGGGTCACCACTGCCATCTGTGCTTGAAAGCAGGTCTCAGAGCTCATAAAGAAACTCAAAAAAAAAAAATAAATAAATAT
>VUQM01097308.1:19602-30720 GCA_015108615.1 Australoheros scitulus | reverse complement strand
CCCTTCGGGGCCTTTTTTTTTTTTTTTTGTGGTTTCCTGCTCCTTTGTCTACCTTTAATGGTACTTTTTGATATTACTGCTTACATGTTTGTGTTTGTGTAAAGGCAATAAAAATTTGATCACAAGAAACAAACAAACAAGCAAAAAAACTATGTCTAGCCCACATGGGCAAAATACAGCTCAGCAGCCCAAAGTGGTGTGGACATATAAGGAGGCACACCCACGCTTCTTTAAATACATTAATAAATCATCCATCAATTTGTGCCAATTAATAATGGAACAAGTATTAGCAGTCTTTTGTTGAGCTTCTCATTGTCACATACCAGGATGAATGACCATAACAAAAAGGGAGACACACAAATGACAAAGCACTGTTTAAAGAAACAAAGAAAGAACTTAAATCATGGTGCATGTAGTACTGTCAGCAGTGTAAGAGAGAACAAGACAATTAGCCAGCTAACTATTACCAGCTAACTCTTTGACCAATTAAACACCTTCGAAAACACAATATAAAACTTTAAAATAGTCCTGACAGCTGGTCATACGCTTTCTTCAAAATGAGACGGACAACAGCGAAAGATGGAGCTACTACCAGGAAATTAAAAAAATGACGGTTACATGACAGCCCGTTACATTATCTCGGCTAATTGGGAAATGCTAACGAAACCTGCCACATAACGTACATCCTTCACTTTCTCCACGGCGATACTGTAGTAAGCCTCCGCCGTCGCCTGGAAGTCGGCCGCTTTGCTGACCAACTGATCGCTCGCCGGATTCTCTGCCATGTCCTAATTATTTCATTTAGCTTAGATTTAAAGTAAAAAAAAAAAAAAAAATTATATTTACACCGTAAAGTAACTAAAGCCTTGAAGCGGGTCAGCAGCGGTTTCACATCCTATCCACAACACTGACGCTTAGGAGTACACCACGTTCTACTGCACGTCGTAGGGAGGCGTACGAAAATTAAATACTCACTGTAAGGTCCCCGTAAAAAATCTAAACATCACATATAGGCTGGAATCCTAAGAAACGTATCTATAACATGTATAATATAATGCAACATATGCACGTTATTTTGTGGCCTCACAGGTTTACACAGATGACCGCACACCCCCGCTTGTGTAAATGGTTTAGTCGTAACGTCACCAATTGTAAGACGCCACACTGCCACATCGGAGCGCTTTCATAGTGACACCAGGAGAAACAGGTGTCACCAAAATGAAACCTGTATAATCGTTATTGTGCTCAATAATTTCATTTAATTAAAGGTAACACATTTGCACCCAAGAGGTGTTTGTCCACATGTCGCGTGGTCAGCCTTAGGCCAATAACAAGTTAGGACACAGGTGAAGGTAAAGACTTCCCATTTGGAAAAGAGAGAAACAATTATGACCTACTTATGGAAATATGGATTCGTAAAGCATTAATTTAACAAATTAAAACAAAATCCACTCTGTTTTTCTGAATTTGTGAGATAATTAAGAAAAAGTCATAAAAATACATAACATTTCTCAGACATTTACTACATTTTTCTGTCTTTTCCATGAGTTAAGACAGTCTGAGAGCTAACATTAATCCAGGGTTTCTAAACTTTATACTCACCAATCTGGCCTCATTTTCATCCATCTGAAACCAGAGACTTACTTACACCTTTCAAAACATGCGAGCCAGTTTGCCTTTACAGGTGTGCTGGCACAGAGCGTCACAGTCCCAAATGTGAGTAATGTTTAAGGAACCCGGCCAGTTTGACAGCTGAGAAGTATGTAAAGTTAAATGTCAGAGGGAGAGTCAGATCAACATATCACCAGTGCAATGTCTTAAAGAACCAGGCACCACACTATGCCTCAGAGGAGAGGGTAATTTTTCCACTGCGTCCCACCTGATACTTTTTGTGCAAAAAATTTAATGAAGGCCTGCAAATCTTTTCCTTTATACTATGAATATTTTCTGAGCTAGTCTTTCATAGTACACTCTCCAAGGGTGGGTCAAATTTGGATCCTTAGATCTTCCCCTGCCAGTGTTAAAATACAACTACATTTGAAAATGATTTTCGACGTATCGTATCAAAAGGTCAGTAAAAGGTAAACCTATCATATGCTATAACCTGTTTTGATCAGTCAACTATCCCACATGGTGACACAAAAGTTTTTCCAAAGCATATTTTTTGGAGGTTTTCACAAGTAACAGAAATATCCAGGCGACTGATGCATCATAGGCATATCTCTGCATCATAGGCATATCTCTGCATCATAGGCATTAAATTGGTGCAGTTTTGCTGTCAAAACTATGATAAATCCCATCATATATATGCTTAAAGTTCATTCGTTAGAGGAAAACAGCATGCTCAACAAAAGAAGATTTTGAATTAGATTGTGACACTTGGAGTGGTTGTGAAATTTTGAAGTCTTGTAACTCAGAAAACATAGTAAGAAGGTAAAATGTTGCATGTGGAAACTTTTTTTATATGTGATTTTATATGTGATGTCCCAAGCTATGGTGAATATGGTGCACCCAGAAGGACCCCCAAAGTGCCCTGTACACACATGATCAAGGCCACAGCTAACTGTAAATCAAAAGCTATCTGACAAAGCATGCTAAAACTGGATCAGGAAGGTTTCTGAGTAAACAACATGCACCCTGCTTCGACCTCAGTCATCGTCATATGGATTAATCTCTGGCAAGAATTCCTCTCAAATACACAACATTGATCTCTGCAGATTAAAGCTAAACCCTATATTTGGAGATCAAATAACAAATTGGAATCTGTTTCTGCAGATTATAAATCCTCAGAAACTGGGAGATCATACCTGCACGGTAACCCATATGAGGAGCTCCTTCACTGCATGAGCATAGGTGGTGGAGTCTTCAGCCATTTGATAAATGAAGTCCATAACTTGCTTCATTACTCCTGCAGTTAGAGTAACACACAAATTGCTGTTTAAAATACAACTTTTCCACATTTTATTAGTCTTTTTTTTTTTTTAACGATACTCAAAGTTTTTTCACACATTAGTGTAAAAAATTGTGTTTTGGCCATCCGGGTTTTGAGGTTGTGTGCTGTGAGGATGACGATGGAGTAGGTTGAGTAGCATTTGCTTAGTATTCTTAATCATTTTTTAACCCTTCTTGATTAATGGATACCTGGGTCATCCATACCTGTCAACATTTCCGGTGATGCTGGCTGAACATGAGGAAGGGATGCTTCTTCTTCACCACTTCCACTCAGTTTTTCTCCTCTTATCACATCTTTTCCTATGCTATCACCCGCTTGGCTATTGTCTTTTTGCTTTGTCATCCAGTCATCTATCCGGATGGTGGCTTCCCGGGATACAGATGGATCTTGTGTCTTCCTCGACTCTTCCTCAGTGTTCATTTGCATATTTTTGCTATGATTTGAACAAGACAGGCCAACACAGCTGGCCTCAGCTGCATTTGACAGGGAAACACATGTACAAATGCAATTCAAAACCATGCCTGAATGTAAAAGATTTAATTAAATACGAGTATCGGCCATGATGATGGAGGCAATGTTAACAGAAAAATACCTTGATGATTATGGTTGTCAGACAGTCTTCTGTTGAAAGTCTGTCTCACTCTTCCTAACAGTGTTTCCAGCTTCTGAAGTGCGCTGAGTGTTCGGGTCTTTTCTTTGTTTTCCTGTGGTGCGTCTGTGGGCCTCAGGCTAGGAGCAATCACTGTCTCCCTGTGATGATGCAGAAGTCTTTCTATATCTGACAATATAGATTCGTCCTCATCATCAGGTTTTTCAGACATGGTGTCTGAATTGGACAAAATGTAATCCAAAAACTGCAGCTTGTGTCGCCCAAAAAGCTCCAGCAAAATAGTTGTCGCATCTGCATTCATGTGGGCGAGAAGGTTTTTGTAATCTTTGGAGAGGGTCCTTGTTTGGAGGGAATGGATTTCAGCAGAGGAAGCATGAAGCCGAGGCTGGTCTGCAACAGTGGGAGAGTCTGTGTGAACATCGCCAACCTGACGAGTAGTGGAGTCAGGTTCAGGAGTTAAAGAGTCTTGCGGGTGCGACATCTCACCTGGACTGGTACTCAAACTCTGGGCCGGTTCTGTGGACCCATCAGATTCAGTGGTAGGTGTCTGGCTGAAAAAGCCAAACGGGTTTTTCAAAAGACCAAAAGCTCCTCTAGTTTTACTCTCTGCTGTCTCCCCATTCTGATCTGATGGAGGTGGGGACCCTTCATCAGTCACACGTGGGGCAGTATGTTCAGATGTCACAGCCTGACTATCAGCAGGGTCACTACGTGGAGCTGAAGGTTCCCATCCTCCCTCGCTCTGGGCTTCACTACCATTTTCCCTCATTTTTCTATCATTGTTTCCATCCCCTTCTACAACAGCAGCCTCCTCTGTGTGCATTTGTTGATCAGAGTTTAACTGTTGTGCTGCTTTGCTGCTACTTTCAGTGTCTTCAGGTTCAGTTTTATCTCTCTGACTCAGCACATGAGTGCTTTCTGCCTCTTCTGAAGGGTTATTTGCTGTTTTTTCATCTGAGTTTATCCTCTGCCTCTCTCCTGGTGTGTCTTTTTGATCCTTTCGCTTTTCTGCCTGTACCGCTCCTACACCTGCTGAACTGGCTCCTTCCTCTAAACCACCTCTAACATTTTCTTTGTGTACTTGAGGGCAAAGCTCATTTGAACATTTAAAGTTGTCATCCATCTCACGCTTATCCTGATCCATTTCTTTAACCTCCTCCCCCTCCATCTCTTCAAACTTTAGCTCTTCCACCTCCCCCTGTTTGTTCTCTCCTTCCCTATTTTCTTCTTCTACATCTTGGTGGCTTTCAACATCTGTGACTATTTCAGTGAAGGATGATCCTGGGCTGTTCTCACCTTGTGTATCTTTGTCATGGCTTTCTCTCTCTTGCGTGTTCATGACATTCAGAATCTCTGCTAAATGAGATGAGTGCACCATTTTTCCTTCACCTTCTTTTTTCTCTTTTTCCTCTACATCCTTCAGTTGTTCGTCTTCCATTAACTCCTCCTTCTTGACTTCTTTTTCCTCCTCTGGTAACTCCTTTGTCTTAAGCTGTTTCCTATCTTCCTTCAGCTCTTCCAGCTCCCCCTGTGTACTCGCGACTTCTGCTTCATTCATCTCCTTCTCTTCTTTCTTTAGCTCTTTCACCTCCTTTAAATCCCCCAGGTCCTCATTTTCTTTCACCTTTGTCACTTCCTGATTCCCCCCATCCTTTAATTCCTCATCTTTCTCAGTCTCTAATTCAAAGCTGATAGCTGATGTTGGGTCATTTTTATTCAAACTTTCTTCTTCTTCCATGCCTAAAGCCTCTTTCTCAGTTTGAACCTGCTGGAACTCCTTTAGGCCATCTTTGAAACTTTCCTTTAACTTGCCAGCATTACTGTAACTTTCAGTGTCAATGTACTCCATCAATGGAGATGCAGAGGTTTGATTTGTGCTCGGTGCACTCGTTCCTCTGTCCTCCTTTGAGATATTTTCAGTGTTTCTATCAGTATTATGCTGCAAATCAAATTTCTGAGAGCTGAGAGTTTCTTCCTCCTGTTCTAACTCTCCATGGACTGTCTCTGTTTCTGTGCTATTATTAAACAGAGCTAGAGGATCTGAATTTTCATCATTTGTTTCAGCACTGTAAGAAGTAAAACCTTCATCCTCAGCTGGAACTGGATCGTTTTTCTCCACAGATGACAGTAAGTAAAGCTGGCTGCCTGTGCTGCTATCTTCTGCATCATCGCTCAGCTCTTCAACTTGAGTTGTGTAAATTTCAGGTAAATCTGTACCTTTATTATTCACTTCTTTGTTATCGTCACCCCTTGTGGTTTTAACAGCAGTATTTGTGGATTCTTCTGTGTCATCAGCTTGATTTGTGATTTCTGCCCCTTGCTCCTCCACACTCTCTGCTTTCTTGCTCGCCATCTGATCTTCAATGACTTTCGTGGACTTTGACTTTATATCCACAGAAGTGTGGTCAGGGGCCAAAATGCTGCCAGATGATGTTCCAAAATCCTGATCGATAGCACTTGGAGTTTTCATTGCTTCCCTGTTGTTATCCATATGTTCATTTTCTATTGGTCTGGGAATCATGGGATCTTCGCCCTCCATTTCTGCAGATCTCTCCTCATTTATTTTGCTTTTCTCTGTATTGTCATCATCATCTTTGTCCTCTTCATCACCAGTTTTGAAAAAGCTGGAGGGCATTCCAGCTAAAGCCTTGGAGTCTTCCTCAAACTTTGTATGAGTTGAAATATCTTCGTGATCAACTGTGGGTTCAATGTCTTCATGGAAACCACCGGTCATCCCACTGCCTGAAGTATCAGTGTTGGTTTCATCACTGTGACCATAAACTGCCTCTGTGGATGGGAGATTTCGGTCTTTCAGTTCTTCCACCTCCTTTGATTCATTGCTAGTCTCAATAATTTCCCCCTTTGACTGACTGTTATCCACATTCTGTGATCCTATTGGTTCTTCTAAGGTTATGACTTTTTCTGCCTCCTTAGATCCAATTTCTTCACTTTCGTCATTGCCAAAGTTATCTTTCCTGAAGCCTAGAATGCCCCCAATCTCCATATTTAACCAAGAATTAGCCTGCACCTTCTCCGTCTCCTCATGTCCTGACTCCTCACTGGTCAGGCCAAACCCCAGTGTGCTTGACAGCCCATTCCCCAACCAACCTAAAGTCCCCATCTCTTCCTTCTCATCTTCGTGCAACTGGCTGCCTTCAAGGTCCAAGGACATCCTCCTGCTCCTGAATTTTTCTTTGGGTTCTTTTTCTTCGTCTGCTTCTCGTTCCTCGTCTGTCTCTTTTTTGCTTCCACCTCCAAAGCCGAGCCAACCTGTCATGGTTGAAGTTAATGAATCAGCTGTTCCTTCACTGACTTTCACATTTTCTTTGGCATTGTCAGGTTTTCCATTTCCTCCAAAGCCCAGCCATCCTGTGACAGAGGATGTGAGCGAAGTTTCCACCTGGGTCTCTTTCCTCTCATCTTCCATCTCTCCTTCGGCCACACTGCCAGGTTGCTCCTCTTTACCCAGACCTAACCATCCTGTCACTGAAGAACCAAGCCAGGAAGAGTGAGACCCACCTTGTTGGTTAGGAGTCACAGGAGTCTCGCGTGCTTCCTCGTGAGACCCAGATGCAGAACCACCAACATCTTTGGTCTGATCCTCTTCTGTTTTCTGTGCTGAAACTGGGGAATCTGAGGGTGTCAAAAGACTTTCAGCATTCATGTCATCAGTGTTTTGGGTGATGTGGGTTGTTTCTGGCTCCTGGATTTGGGTTTTATGATCAATATCATCATCATCATCTATATCCAGATAAGTGGAATCAAACTCATCCATGCAGAAGAAATCTGATTTCTGCAGGAAAAGGGGAAAATGGGGTTCTTAAAGGGCACAAGGAATGAAAAAACAACAATAAACTTATTCTGTGTAAAATTTGTTTTTACAGCTGATAAAAATTACCTGTGTTTCCACTACTTTCTCCACAGTAGTATAAACCTGCTCTTCTTGCACTGCGTCCTTTGAGAAATAGCCAAACTGTTTGTCAATCTGAAATAAAAAAGGAAACAAAGCAACTGTGAGGATTCCATAACACAAATGTACATATTTGAAAACTAAAGAAGAGAGCATAAAATAAAGAAAATGATAGTAAACGCTTATTTTTAAATGTTACGTACACTACATTGCCAAATGTATTTGCTCGTCTGCCTTCACACATATGAACTTGAGTGACATCAAATTCTTAATCCATAGGGTTTAATATGATGTCGTCCCACCCTTTGCTGCTAAAACAGCTTCAACTCTTCTGTTTAGGCTTTCCACAGGTTTAGGAGTGTTTATGGGAATTTTTGACCATTCTTCTAGAAGCGCATTTGTGAGGTCAGACACTGATGTTGGAGAGAAGGCCTGGCTCACAGTCTCCGCTCTAATTCATCCCAAAGGTGTTCTATCTGGTTGAGGTCAGGACTCTGTGCAGGCCAGTCAAGTTCCAAATGTCTTGGTATGCTGAAGCATTTAGAGTTCCTTTCACTGGAACTAAGGGGCCGAGCCCAAATCCTGAAAAACAATCCCAAACCATAATCCTCCCTCCACCAAACTTCACACTTGACACAAGGCAGTCAGACAGGTACCGTTCCCCTGGCAACCACAAAACCCAGACTCAGCTATCAGATTCCCAGATGTAGAAGTGTGATTCATCCCTCCAGAGAACATGTCTCCACTGCTCTAGAGTCTAGCGGCTGTGTGCTTTACACCACTGCATCTGACCCTTTGCATTGTGCTTGGTGATGTAAGGCTTGGATGCAGCTGCTCGGCCATTAAAACCCATTCCATGAAGCTCTCTACACACTTCTCTTGAGCTAATCTGAAGGTCACATGAAGTTTGGAGGTCTGTAGTGATTGACTCTGCAGAAAGTTGGTGACCTCTGCACACTATGCGCTTCAGCATCCGTTGACCCTGCTCTGTGATTTTACATGGCGTACCACTTCGTAGCTGAGTTGCTGTTGTTCCCAATCCCTTCCACTTTATTATAATACCACTAACAGTTGATTGTGGAATATTTAGTAATGAGGAAATGTCATAACTGGACTTGTTGCAGATGTAGTATCCTGTCATGGTACCACGCTGGAATTCACTGAGCTCCTGAGAGCGACCCATTCTTTTACAAATGTTTGTAGGAGCAGTCTGCATGCCCAGGTGCTTAAGTTATACACCTGTGGCCGTGGAAGTGATTGAAACACCTGAATTCAATGACTTGGATGGTGAGTGAATACTTTTGGCAGTATAGTGTATCTGTGTATATTTTACATCTGGGTCTCATCAACATTTGTCATAATAGATAATTCAGTCAGTCATAATAAATAAAACAATCAGATCAGATGACTGCAAACATAATCTTTATGCTAATCAAATCATTCAGTGTTCCTCTGCACAGACAATGGGGCACTGTTACTCTGAAGGAGACCACTCCCATCACTCAAAGGATGAAGGTAATCACATTGATTTGCAGTTAGCCTTTCCTCCTACGGGAAAACCATGGCAGCAAACTGCCCCCTAACATTACAGTGCAGGGGTCAAGGGCATGTTTTTACTTTATTTTGTCACCCATCTGTTTGTATCTGGGCAAGAACCTGGCATGAATAAAGGCTTAAGGAAGCAAAGAGACCAGGTAAACAAAAAGATGGAGATATGAGACATACACTGCCTGCCCACAGGTCGTCCCTCTTTCCAGTCAGTTTGTGGTAAACAAAGATGGTGTCTCCTTGCCTGAAGCTCAAGAAACGGCAGTCCTTCCCACGGTGGTCCCTTATGGCCTGCACTCTGCTCATCAGGCCTACACACAAGAGACACAGAGGTGAGGTGATCATCATCATCATCATCACAAACAGAGCTTTGATTTTAAATTAATTTAAGGAGCTAGCAGTAGATTTTGGACTTACTTTGACACTCAGAGTCTCCGCAGATCTTGTAGTCAGACAATAATGCGAGATTCAAGTGGGATAAAACCACCAAAGTTGTACCCAGAGACCACAGGAACCTATAAACGTGAGAAACAGCCATCATTATCTGCCTTTTAACTGGAGAGTATCAGTAGAAAATGTCCATAGTGGGGTGGAAATAATTCAAGCCCGTTCCGCTGGCAAGTGGACATTGCCTCCGAACTGCTGCTGTGTGAAGACTCAATGCTAAAATGAAACGGAGATAAGATATAAGGCCAGCAGGAGGATAATCATTAACATCTGAGGCCTGCTTGCAATACTAAACATTATCAGTTCGCTGGTCAAAGGTTTCTATTTGGTTTCGGGCCTTAATATTAGAGGATAATTAATTTGATTTACATTACATTAAATGAAAAAACCCAAATGGGCTCCGGGTAAACGCTGTAGCACCAAAAGCTGCGATATATTGCGATTTGGGGCTTTTTTCTCCTGGACTGGCAACGCGTCTGTTGCCGTGGCAACAAGGCAAACGCGCGCACAAAGACAACGTCATTATTGCGCGTTTTTGTTTTCCGAGGAAGATGGCGGTCTACTGATTTCATAGTTTGTAAGCATGGGCAATGAGAGTAGGGTCCTTTGATTTCTGCAGTACTGAACACGTAGATAGAGTCAAAGTTTAGGTGGAAAACAGAAACTCTTTGCAGGATAACTCTGGATTTTAAGATTACTGAGATTTCAGCTTAATAAAATACACTTGCAAAAAAAATAAAGATGGCGGTCTACTGTTAGTAGAAGTTAAGTGTTTTGGTCGGTTGCGAGTCGGTGTTTCAATTGAGCTCGACAGCTAGCCGAGCTTGCCGGTTCAATCACAATGAAGTCGGACGTGGAGGAGTTAATGCCGAGGCTGCTGCCCGTGGAGTGCAGGTCCGGTACCGGGGAGGACCTGGACCTGAGCGGACCACCGAGAAACCCCCAGGAGTACCTCCGACAGGTTCAGTGAGTGCGCCCCAGCTTGAAGAACACTGGGACAAGTGTTCAGTCATGCCGCTTAGTCATACTCCAGCACACTTAATGAGACAACGTGTATAAGTAACTCTTATATTCGTTTTATCTGTTGTAGCTTTGGTGTGTCAGCCTGCTTCAAACATCTTTTTCCTTTCGGTCAGGTTGGAGGCGGCATTGTGCCCAGAGGTGGTGGTCGCTCAGATTGACCCCAAAAAACTGAAGAAAAAGCAAACAGTGAATGTGTCTGTGAGTAAACTGAGGGTAAACTGCATTGAGATTGGTCGATGTTGCGTATTTACTAAAACAAATGGCAGATGTATGACAAAGTAAAGGAAATTACAAACCCCTGACCCAGATAGTGAGGGGTTTGTGGGAGGTGGCTGAATATCCTTTAAAGTTCATCTTTTCAGGAGAGCTCAGGAAACCTGGAGAATCCGTGCCAGGCACATTCAATTAGTTCCTGGAGTTAAAGCATCTACAGCTGTGGTCAGAAGTTTACATCCATTTATTAAGGACACGGATGTCATAGTAATTTTTAATGATTTCCTTGAGCTGTTCTTTTTCAGGGGTGGAATGATTGTACGGCATACATCTTTAATGACTTAAAAAAAAAATTGTCTTTTTCAGTCTGTTTTCATGCATCATTTGGGGGCTGTCTCCTGGTTTTTAGGTGGC
>VUQM01097307.1:22958-33428 GCA_015108615.1 Australoheros scitulus | reverse complement strand
AAAAGCTCTCAAGGAAGGGAAGGCTCACCCATCACATCATTGTTCTCAAAGCTCAGCTCACTGGCCTGGCTGGCCTTGAGGATCTGCATCCTGATGAACTCAATCTTTGTTTTGCTGTCCTGAAGCATCTGCTGGGCGGTTGCTAGCAACTTACGATCCTGCGAGTAAAATTAGAAATGAAGCCATCACTGTTCATTTGGGAGTATTTTATCTGTACATAAACTGATGACTAATTCAGAGGGTTCCACAATGTTTTGTCTAAATGCATGTAATGCCTCTATACTCTTTGTGTTTTGTCGCACGTAACACAAAAAGCCCAGATGCCAGATCATGCCATTAATTGGACCTGAAGTACAAGTGAGCACATGGAAAATCTTATTCACCAAAACAAAATAAACAAAACAACAACAAAGTGTGCGATGTGTTTGCTGAACCTTTCATACGTGCAAACACACACTTGACCCCGAATTCCTGTTAAGTTTAAATCCTGGTTGTTGATATTTGCGCGTGCAGGAAAGACCTCTGTCCAGCAGGCATTTCCTCTCTGACATCAGGACAGGACTATTTCCAGCTGGAAGGTGCCTCTGTCTGTCTGACTGGGAACGGTCGCTTACAAAACACTGTGACCCCCACCCGCACACACCCCCAGACAAACAGTGTGAATCAACTTTTTTAGCTTTACTAGCTTTACCCTTTACTGCAGTACACTTTTCAAAGTGCACTCACCCGGACCCACACTTCTTGGGAGAAATTCCAGCACTCTCCAATTTTTATATCCTAATTTTAATAAGCTTTAATTATTAATAAGCTGTAATAAAATTCTAAATCATATCACTGACAAAGCAGTGCAGTTTTTCCCGGTCTGGGTGATTACATAAATAAGACTGTTGTGAGTACAGCAAAGACAATGGGCCTCATTCAAAAATGGTTGGCACACACAAAGTTGCACTTAAAATTAATGTTTCACTCACACATCTGGAATTCATAAAACAAAAACAAAAAAACAAACAAACAAAAAGCTCCCCATCAAAAATGACAAAATATGATAACCCAGCGGTCTTCAAAAAGTAGTCACATAGTTTACCTCAAAACTTAACATAAGCACACACACTGGTTAAAATGACAATAACCTACACTATATTGCCAAAAGTATTCACTCACCAATCCAAATCACTGAATTCAGGTGTTCCAGTCACTTCCATGGCCACAGGTGTATAAATGAAGCACCTAGGCATGCAGCCTGCTTCTACAAACATTTGTGAAAGAATGGATGGCTCTCAGGAGCTCAGTGAATTCCAGAGTGGTACTGTGATAGGATGCCACGTGTGCCACAAGAACAGTCATTAAATTTCTTTGCTACTAAATATTCCAAATTCAGCTGTTAGTGGTCAGTGAGGTGCTTAGTTCACAGAGGTCATCAACTTTCTGCAGAGTCAGTCGCTACAGACCTCCAAACTTCACGTGGCCTTCAGATTAGTTTAAGAACAGTGTGTAGAGAGCTTCATGGAATGGGTTTCCATGGCCGAGAAGCTACATCCAAGCCTTACATCACCAAGCACAATGCAAAGCGTTGCAACAATGCAACTCTAGAGCAGTGGAGACGTGTTCTCTGACTGACGAATCACGCTTCTCCGTCTGGCAATCTGATGGATGAGTCTGGGTTTGGTGGTTGCCGGGAGAACGGTACTTGTCTGACTGTATTGTACCAAGTGTAAAGTTTGGTGGAGGGGGGATTATGGTGTGGGGTTGTTTTTCAGGAGTTGGGCTCGGCCTTTTACTTCCAGTGAAAGGAGCTCTTAATGCTTCAGCATAGGAAAACATTTTGGACAATTTCATGCTCCCAACTTTGTGGGAACAGTTTGGGGATGACCCTTCCTGTTCCAACATGACTGCACACCAGTGCACAAAACAAGGACCATAAAGACACGGATGAGTGAGTTTGGTGTGGAAGAACTTGACTGGTCTGCACAGAGTCCTGACCTCAACCCTATAGAACACCTTTGCGATGAATTAGAGAGAATACTGTGAGCCAGGTCTTCTCATCCAACATCAGTGTCTGACCTCACAAATGCGGTTCTGGAAGAATGGTCAAAAATTAAGAATGGGCTGTGACTCAAGTTCATATAAGTGTGAAGGCAGACGAGTGAATACTTGGCAATATAGTGTATCATACTGGATTTCATCATTTTCACAGTTAATGGAGGATTGTGCCAAAATTGCAGTGAGCCTCTCATCTTGGATGGACAGATCAGGTGGTCCTTGGCCTCCACCTGCTTCCTTATCCCTCCACCACTCTAGCCCCACAATTTTAAATGTCAACCCCTGAGATGGACACAGACACTTTATTTGTAAGCCATTGTCAGTCCTGAGAATGCAGCTCTTCCAAGCTTCCATCTCAAGATGCTTTTGTTTCAGTTTCTTCAGTTGTGAAATTATTTTTTGCTTTAGTGTCTAGGCCTCACTCTTAAAGTAGTTTCACCACTCTTTTCATGGTATAGCTTTAGGCAAACATTGCCTTAGATCAGGGGTCGGCAACCCGTAATCCGGAAAGAGCCATTTAAACCCGGTTTACACGGAAAAGCCGCAAATACTAGCAGAAGCCGGTAGCCGCTACCGGAACCGCGAGTGACACATATATTGAGAAACTAAAATAAATAAAATGATTTTATTTTAATATTTCAAGATCACACTAATGTTCCAATTTAAAACTACAACAAAAACCGAACTGAGAAAAATAAAATGCACTTCAACTGGATACTTATAATTTACTTCCGCGAGCCACACATTAAGCCTGGATGGGCCGCATGCGGCTCCGCAGCCGCAGGTTGCCGACCCCTGCCTTAGATAGAGAAACCAGGGAGTGGCAGTACGCTAGCACAGGGCATGTCTGTCAGGTTAGAATGATTCTAATTCACTTACACACACATGGTGTAAGAACAAAAATGGTCAGTGTGTGTGTTTCATGAAACCAAAGGCAATTTTGTGTGCAAAGTAAAAAGATTTCCACAAGATGTCTGTTATTTTTGAGGAAATTAAAAACCCACTAAACTAAAAAGGTTAGAAATCATTTTTATTACAATCCTAGTAATCTTCCTTCGACTCTGCTTAAAACCTCTTTGGGGGGTTGCAAACGACTCCAATTCAATGCAGCAGAAACCCGGAGTAGAGATGACACTTCTGAAACCACACACTGCACTACACCACCTACTACACAGTGGCTTGAATTACGACTGACTGATACAAGGGCTGAGCTGAACATGAGAGGCTCTCGGCTGTTATTACTGGTCTTCGTGACTAAACGCACACCTCCCAACAAAATTATAGTCTTTCCTGACTCTGAAGACTCGGGGACACACAAGGACCAAAAGAGGTTTGTGAGCAAACAGCAGTGCATATAAGACAGTATGTGTTAGTACCTTCTCCTGTTTCCTCCTCCCCTACACTGAAGCTGTGAAAGCAAACCTGCCATGCAGCAGGCTGGTATTCATAATGGCACTGGGCCAGCTGGCTCCAGTTTACATGTGATTATGCTCACAGCACCTTTCTGCAAAGACTCTACCTTATGTAGTCTAAGCGCTTGTGATTATGAGTCTGGAAACGTTGACAACCTGTGGTACAAAAATTACACTAAGTAGTGTTTTGGAAAAAGGACAAATCAGGTACTCAGATTAACTAGCAAGTCTCATTATTTGCTTATAATGACTTTAATTAAGCAAGATTTGCATGATGAAGAATCAAGGATTTTTAATAGTGGCGGCCCATTAATTAAATTCATTCATCAGTGTAAGGAAGCATGCCAAGGTCTTTGTAAGACGGGCTCACTTTGTGCTGTCAAAACATATTTTCTGAGTAAATACATACACAATTGCATGTTAATATCTGCAACCACAATGTCAATTTTATGTTCATTCTGGCTGTGTCTCCTTTTCCTCTTTTAAATCGCTTCACTCCGGTGTCACGACTACATCTGCTCCTGTACCTCATATATTAACTGTATTTATTCTATGTAAATATTGTCACTTTTCCCTCGCTATTAAAAAAAAGACATCTTTTTTAATGTAATACCATTTTAATAGAGTCACAATGAAAAAACTTTCATTAAAGTGACTACTTTAATAAACGAACCTCTCTTTTGTGCCAAGATTTAATAAATTTGTTTTCATCTTACTAATAGCTGAGACCTCTAAAAAATGAGAACGTGGGGCCGAGCTGTGGAAGAAACAACTGGTCGGACATTCAGACAGTTGGTCAAAAATGAAAAAACTATCTAGATCACAGATAATCATTAATTTCAAAGGAAAATAAGTGAATACGACAACTATGATCAGTTATTGTTGACCGGGAGGTCAGGTTGAAAACTGTAGATGAGTCCTATTGTGATCACGGCAATGGGCCACTTGGTGGTGGTGGAAAGGCATTAAGGTGGGAGGCAATCTACTAAAAAAAATGCAGACAGCTCATAAGATAACAGATAATTTTGAATTTCTACTGGATGATGAACAAAATGCAACAAAGCAGTGAAGATGTGTCACCTATTTTTTTTAAAAACTTTTACACAGAACAATTTTCCCCTGGATTCAGATGACAAAAATCATCATGCGGTGGTTACAGGTGGCGTTTTTTGCTTGCTTGCTCGCATTAAGCTGCCATGAACAGAACATTTTGTTTTTGTTTGTTGAATTTAAATGAGTTTCAGGCTAAACCCACACAGGTCGAACCAGCACTATGCCGGCTGGTTTGAAATGTACCCGGTGACTGTAAATAAATCTAAAGAACATTTCCTTGAAAGTAATAACTTTACAACCCACCTACATCATCTTTTATAGTCAATTCTGGCTAATATTAGTTTCAAGAGGTCAGCAATTACATTACAACATTACTTTAACTGACCAAAGGCTCAGCTGTGTAAGCGTGAATCTATTCATTAAACAAAGTATAACGTGTGTCTGATTTTCCACACATGGTGGCCTGACATGAAGCAGAAAAAGCCCAAATCTCAGTGGAACTCTGTGCCTACCTTGGAGGACCCGTTGGAGTACATCTGAATCATGTTCTCTGCGCCCTGTTTGACCTTGAGCTCAATGTCAATCTGACGTTTTAGGGCCGCCAGCCGGCTGCTGCTGGTGCAAATTCTCGCTTCGCTGTTAGGAGTACCTGGTGTCAAAGGGCATTCTGGGTAAGAGAAGGAGAGAGAGAGAAAGAAAAAAAAAAAAAGGACAAGTTAGCATCTTATGGCTGTCTGGAAACAACTGTAGACATGACAACATTTATGTTACTGAAATTTGGCACAAATCTACAGAGGCCACAAATATTAACTGAGCATGTATGTGCACTTTCTATTTAGCTCAAAGGTCCTGCAGCTCTGCAAAATGATTTATAATCTTTGCTTATAAAACATTTCCAGTAGCAACTTCGGCAGACACATGACGCACTCAGAAGGATGCCCCCTTTATGATTTAATGAGCTTTGTTAGCACAAGACTCCATTTGAGTCAGCACAAAACCAACAACTTTAGAGGTCAATAACATTGAGATTAAGAAATCCACTTTCAATTAAACTTGAATGATTTCTTGACAAGTTTTTGCTCAGAGAACAGAAACCCTTCAAAAGACCAAGCACACAAATATTCAGTGTGAATTTGACTCTGATGCTTTGGCGTTCAGGAGTTGTAATATGAAAGGATGTCATTTCATATTGGCTCTCTGCTGAAGTCTGCACTGCTCCAACGGCACAGGGAAACCCCTGCGGCCATCTCTATTCTAGGCAATTCAAAAAAAGAACAACAAAATGACACAAGTGTGAACATGCAGATGATTGCCTACACTAGTGTCTTTACTATATGTGCAAATACAAAGCAAACCAAAAGGTACATCCAACAGAATATAAATTCTTTAAAAATTGTGTCCATCTAGATTCCACAGACTACAAAAACTAAACACTACTCTGTCAACACATCTGTAGGCATTTGATTTTTGTTACCTTTACACATACACCACACAAATGTTCACAGACACAAAGTGAAAATCAAAACCATTGCTGTCTACCCTCAGAGATGGACCACAGTTCTGGTGGATAGGTTCACTGTTCTGGGTTTTTTTTTTTGTCATGCCTGGACTTGAAAGGTACAGGAAAAACCCTCCCCACGCTGATCATGGCAGCTGAGATCAGAACACACACACACACACACACACACACACAGGTGAGGTGGGCAAAAAAACCTGCCCGACTTCTCCTGACTTGACTTGCAAGTTGAGTTTCAGAGTCTGTGTTGTCATCTTAAAAAGGACTCAGAGTATTCTTTAAATGAGCCCACATCTCAAACATTAACACTTCCAATTTGTCACAAGGTCCTTCACCATAGTACCTCACTGTGTATTTAATGCCTCTAATCTCAGTTCTCTTCATCTAGGTTTGTAAAATCCAAAGACGGAAAACAAGTCACATGACGTAACAAATGATCAGCGCTTCACTAAAGGTGTCTTACGCCCGACTGGCAGTACCCAAAATAACACTAGCAAAGAAAATCCGTTGTACTTTGAGACACTGCCAGATGCAGATAACAATAGCCAGCAGGCGGGTCTGTGATTCATTCAGTCCGAACGCTTCATCAAAACACTGTCTAATGATTCCTTTGAACAACTGTGGGATATGGGCAAAAAGGAAGTGTGTTATTTATTTTTTTTAATTAAAAGTCTAAATGATTCATCTAATGAAACTTAATAAGCTGAGAGAGCACTTCACTGCTGAGTTTTCAGTTAATGTGTAGGAGGGGAGGATGCTAGCCTTGCCAGGCCAACGCTTTGATATAGTGACACACATGAAGAGGCAGGGCTAGACAGGGAATATACAGTATCTGCAGAAAAGCCTGTGGAGCAAGGTGAGCATTTTACAGGTGCTTGGGGCAAAACTGTCACAGGACGCACATTTAGAAAGACATGTAGAAGTGCTGCTTGTGTCATCTAGCACACGTTTGGGGCTTTCCTCTTGGCAGGGGTGGGGGGGCAGTTGAGGTCACATCGAGCCAAGAATTTAAGGACTACAACCCCCGCCCCTCCTAAGAATGAGTCAGCACTTGCAGCACTTGTAGGACAAGATAGCTGCAGGGCTGATGTCACTGCTGGACAACTGACAAAGGGAACCCTCCCTCAGATTAACCCCATCTGCATCTGATGAGAAGGCAATGAGAAATATGCTTACACTGTATAAACTAGTTTATCGTGAGTGGGAAACCTGGACCTTAAACTTGATTGTGACTAGAAGACAAACAGACTTAACAACGGCTGATCTTGGGGCTAGTTTCTTTATGAATGAGATCATATGTGACAGAGGGACCTGACCGGTGACCCTGCATCAGAGCTGCTGGTCCCAGACAGCGCCTGAACGCGAGTCAGACCATTTCTGGCCTCAGCTGAGTGGCGGAGAATAACCAGAGCCCCCTCAACTTTCTCCTGGAACAAAAACACATTCTGGCTGCTCGCAGAGGCAGAGCAACTCCTTCCTGCTAATTCAGGAAACAAGAGCTGAACATATTTCAAGAAGCTGTCTCATGTCTAAGAAGCTGAACTGCACTCAGTCCCTCTCGGTCGTTTTGCGATGGCCAGCGACATTCCACTGGCCTTGCATCACTTAAAAAGAAAGCCCTTGTTCACCAGATAGGTCGCAGAGTCAGGCTATATTTGTTTTCACTTAAGATAACCATTTACCAAGACTACTTCCCTTCCCTCCTCCAGCAAACACACACACACACACACACACACACACACACACACACACACACACACACACACACACACACACACACACACACACACACACATCCCTCCTCATCAACTTCCTATTGTCAAATGAACCAGGAGAATGTGAAGGCGACAGGCAGACAAATACCATTCCTTCTCTTCCTGAATTCACGTGGACATTTGCCACCAACAGCTACCCTAAAAGGCAGCTACTGTAACAAAAAAAACACACTAAACGCACAGATGCCATTGTGGTCCACTCTCTCCAAATTCCACTGTTGTCAACAGATGCAAAGGAGCAGGCTTTCAACAGCCTTGCAGAGGAACAATCGACAGCTCATTGTAACTGCCACGGGAATGTGGAATGCAACAATGTCAGCCTCTGGAAAGTGAGTCACCTCCAAACGCTGAATGCGCTCTGTGTGTTTATATAGGTGTTTGTCTGACACAACAGAGCCAAAATTATTTGATGCTGTGTATTTACAACAAACCACAAAGCTGCTACACAGATATTAACTGGATATTAACCACTGCCTTATGTGACCTACAAAATCATACCTACAAAACCCCCTGGATAAACTTCAAGCTCAGAATGAATTTCTCTTTAAAACACTGGCTGCGCACAAGAACGCCACCGTATGATTATGGCTGCGAGCAAAGACGACACTAAATGTGAACATAACAAAACATATAAAGAAAGCGACCTTTATAATAAGATTATAATATAAAAAGTATGCGTCCAAGTCCGTGAGATTTGCAACAACCTAGAAATAAACATAAAGTTGAGTTTCCAAATTAGAACTGAAACTACAGTTTATTTTCATCAATGCTTCATCCGTTAACTAAGACATTAAAACAAAACATACCAACAAAAATTCTGTGTATATGTAAAGCTTAAAGTACTAAATGTCAAGTATTTGACTTAAAAAAAAAAAAAAAAAACCTTTTCATTCCATGAAACAAGGGTGGGTTGACACATGGAATGGGAGTATTGACTTGGTTACAGTTTTTTTTCCCAGAGCTTAAATGTGTTTTTCAGCCCTGAAAATATGATGTGGTCAGCTTGTGTAATTATGAAGTTATGAGGGGTTAAAAAAAAACACTGTTAAAAAGCACTAAATTTCAACCCACCCCATGGACTTGCAGGACCGTAACCTGGAAAATACTCATAGTATGAAGGCTAACTTTTGCATGGCATCATTACATGTACTAAAGTTATTGTATTGGTGGGAACTTTTTCCAGATTTTACATGCAATGCCCCTTGCACTAAATAGCACTTATTTTTCTGATGATCAATTAATTGTCTACTTACATTAACCCCATCCTACTTTGGTATTATCTACTAAATCTGGCGCTGCTCTCCTTCAGTGCTTGTGTAGTTACCTAGCACTTCTTCAGGGTCTTTGACCACAATGTGGGCGTTAAGTTCTTGGAGCTCCTGATGAAGCTCCTCGACCTTCTTGTTAGATTTTTTCAGCATGTTGTCAACGTAAGCCAGGCTCTTTTTATCTGTGGTGACCTGAGGGGTGGAAAATGAGAGACCAATTAAGACTTAAAAAGTAACTCCACTGCCTTGATCATTAATGTGATGTTATTAGTCATGGGATAAGAGATAACTTCGTAATATATTTAGAGATTCTAGGAGATCTTTGTCATGCATTTCTTGCCTTGACGTCTAAGACCATAAACTGGCATAACAGAGTATAAAATATTTTAATAGTATCCAGTGACTTTAAACCTTGACCTACAATGCTTTTCTAAAAATCAAGACTTTGATTTTCATCATACTTTGTCTTTTTAAAAAAAACAAAAACAAAAAAAACAAATAGCTGTATGGAAGCGCATTCCTATTAATAATATATTCTGAGAGAAACCAAGGCTATTGTAAAACCAAATCTGTAATATTACCTTTCGCAGGTTCTCTGCACCTTCTTTGATCTTTAGTTCCTTGCGGATCTCACGGCGGATCTGCTCCTTGATCTCTTCCAGCTTCTGTTGGACCATGGTGTCCGACAGGTCCAGGTTGTGTCCCAGACCGAGGCGCTCCGCCACCTGTTGGCCCCGGGCATCCCCCTGGAGGAGGAAGACCAAAAAAATTTAATAAATAAATTAAAAATGAGTAGATAAAGCAAAGATGTGGAATGTAATTTAGAGGAGTTAAGCAAGGGAGGAGAAGAAGGGAAAAGGGATGGTAGGAAAAAAAAAAGGAGGAGAGGACAAGCAGAGGTCAGTCATGTACTCCACAGACTCTGCACACTGCCATTTTTAACTAGCATTTAATCCCCTGGTCTTATCAATATTAAACTATCAAGAAGAGAACGAAATTGCACAGCATAAAAGTGCAGTATTATAAAACAGCTGAAACTATTGCTGCACTCAAATATTTAACTATTCTGATAGAGACAGAATTATTACTAACTCAAAATGAGCCTTTGAGTGGTGACTATGCGTGTAAGCTTGTCTGATTAGCAGAGTAGGGATAGTAGGGATTTGGATTTTTTTGAATACACAAACTGCCAATAAACACCTGATAGATTCAATGCATGAGAAGATGGTGGTAATGCATCTAGATACTGTTTGCTGACTGCTGTTAAACAGCAAAAGCAGAAGAATTTGCTATCAACTACCAGACGTCACACTGATGAAACGTGTGAGACGTGGTGAGATTAAATAGCACTGTACAAGCAGGAGAAACGTGCAAAGCCAGAGACGACGGCTGCCGAAAAGTGTTGT
>VUQM01097306.1:9901-20582 GCA_015108615.1 Australoheros scitulus | reverse complement strand
TGACAAAAACAGAAAGTGATGCAAAGAAAGAAGGTGTAAAAATATGTATATGATACAGAAACAATACTTGTAATTGACTATGGTTTATATTTTATTTTAACGATTCAATAACACGCATTATGAAAGACCTAATTCAAAAATTATAATTGTGATAACTGTTTTGAAAACAAAAGTTTGCCTTAATAATGCAGAGACAGCTGCAGGTTATGGCTGTATTCATGAGACTATATATATGGGCTCTCAAAAGCGAGAGAGAGAAAAAGATGACTTGCCAGCCCAGTACACTAAAAATGTCAAGGGTTAATAAATACAGGTAGGTTGTAATTTAAATGGAAGAGAAAACAATTAATTGGTCACTTTTTTGGATGATTCTGCAGCTGATATGTTAATAGATCATGAGTCTGTCTCTATAGTTCATCTAAGGAATTCAAAGAACTAGAGCGTGAGATACAAATTAAACTGATCCTTGAATGTGAATATGAATTTGTTTTTCATGTCTGAAAGTACTATATGCTTTAGTTTTAAAGTCACACTGAGCTTAGGTCAGTGTCAGAGGCAATGTGTCAAGTATCAACTTAAGTTTTGTTCTCAAATTTGGACATAACGATACTTTATCATGTTATTTATTTTTATAACTACTGAAACAACAGCAAACAATAGGTTTTCTATAGATTTTCCATATGTACTTTTTAAAACATAGACCATCATTGCACATTGTACATTTGATTCTACAACTAATTATTACAATCCAACAGAAGCACCCAAGGTTTGAGAGGATACTGTAAACACTATGTATAAACTCTATACATAGCTTGAAATTATGATGTTTGTAGTGGTATTTTAAAATTCTTACTGCATACAAAAAGTTTTATTGCTGCAGGCAACATATTTCTCTTGCTTAAAGTGGAGACCCATGACCCTTTTTACCACAGGTCAACGGGCCAACTTCTGACACAATTGACTAGACAACCGGCCTCTGTCACTTGACCTTCACACATTATATTAAATGGCAGTGTATTAGATTTTAACTTGACTCACACAGTAAGTGGATACGACAGGCAAGAAGGAGCAGTGTATATATAAGAATGTGGGTTCCTTGCTTTGTAGGAATATTTTATAGTCATTATTGTTGCACATTAGATGATGGCTGGAATGATACAAAACTACTTTTTTTTTTTGTGGACAAATTATGCGCAGTATATGCTGTGCAATCAAGAACATGGGTGGGCTGGCCTTAGTCAAGTGAAATGTCCATGCTGAGTAATCTAAGCACCTGGCACAGAGAGACTCCATGGATGTACAAAACATGCTCATAAAAGCATCACAACTACCACTGAGCACAACACATTTCCTATGACACCTGACATTTCTTTTTTTGGCATGCTGCTCACAGCTGCATGATAGAAAGAAAACCAACATCATGCAGTTAATATGACAGTGATCCCATAATAAATCTCAATTTTATGCATGCAGTGTTCATATTTCCATAATTAGATTTCCAAGGTAAATGTTTTTCAGACAACCAGCCTACCTCGTTTGTCAAAATTATGCTTAATATCATCTTCCTTGCACATCATATCTGGATGTCCTTGGATGCCAACATTAACTCCATAGTCATCTAGGACTTTTCCATCACTAAGCTTGTTGTGGATCTGGTTGGGTGTGGAGTTAAGTGAGTGTCCACCTCCGTCCACCTCATCATCGCAGTCGTAGTCATCAAGAATTGGGGTCTCACGAATAGGCATTCCAATGACAGAGCTGCCATGCTGGTGTGTGCTTCGAGAACCTCGGTAGCTGTCACGGCCCTGTGGTCCAAGGAGAACAGAGGGAATGTAGTGGATCTCGTGTGTGGCCTCCGTACTGGCACTCTTTTGGGGGATACGGCGACGTTTGCACCATCGATGGCGGGTATACAGCACAAGGGTGAAGAGGAGAATTAAGAGGAGGAGAGCTATGAGGCCTCCCTGAATAGAAGTAAAAACAAACGAGAAAAAGACAATGTCAGGAAAGTACACAAGGAAAACAACATTACAGCATTACAGACAATAAAATAGAGACCTTTACATCTTACACAATTAAAATCACTGCCTCAGTGCCAGTTATATTAGGCTGAATGCCAATTAGCACAATTTGCCAGCTAATAAAGGAGGTCTAGCAATCACCACTTTGATATGAGAGTTCTCAAAGCAACATGAGGCTAACAGCATTCTGAAAATACCATATTTTTATGCCAGTCTTTAAAAATAATGACAGTCTCACATCATGAAGAAAAGGCCATTGCTAGTTTGACCTAATCAACAAGCATATGCCACGTTTTCGCACATTTAATATGAATATTAAATGTGTTATTATGAATGGTTATGATGAGTGGCAACTTAGTTCCAAGTGTCTATGTTCCATCTTCAGTCTCTATGAGTCAACATAAGTTGAGGAGGGGCAAAGGTATTTTATATATGAAAGATGACTAGAACACAGTATACTCTTGCAGCAGTGATGACATTAGCAAGTCAATAAAAAATAGGAAGGCTACAGATACATATAACACAATGTGTTCTGCACACAGAATATGGAAAACTGATCTGAACATGTACAGCAGATAGAAAACAAGAATGAAACAAACATCAAAAACTACCACAGACCCAACTCAGCAGTTCTCAACAATCATCTCTATCACATGAGCTGCAAATCAACATGCACAAATGATTTGCATTATATGGTGCAAGTGTTCTTGTTGTTGTTTCCACTCTTTATGTGAAGCCTCACAAACAAAGACAGAGAGCAGCTCAGCATAAATAATTTTTTTGTAGCAGCGCTGCATCTGAACTCCTCCTTTCAAATGAGCACACACACCAATACACAAAGGTTATTAGCCTGTTTTGCCCTCTCTTTCTTCCCTAAGCCCTTACTATAGCCCTGTAAATTCACCAAGGAGCATCACATTTCTCTATGGTTCATTCAATATCTAACCACAGAAACATCAAACACCCTGCCATACGCAGTTGTTGGATGATAAAGTAAATTCATATGCACAGACAGAATGGTTGAAAGTATGGGAGGGCATGACTTATTCTTTGATTTTTCACACTGGCATCCAATAGGTGAGACGTAATATTGAATTCTGCAAGACATAGTTACCTAAAGGTGATAAATTTGTAATGTCAGACAGAAAACACAGTGTCAGCACTTTTCCAAGTACATAAATAACAATGTGGCTATATTTGCAAAATTACATGGGCATATGCACATATACATGCACAAATAAGAACACAGCAAACCGTATGCACATGCACACACATACACATACACAAAAATACACCACAACAGAATAATAAATAAAAACCACAAGGGTTCATTCATCACAACATTTAAAATTCCATCTTTATGACTGAAAACAAACCCTTTTCAAATTAGAACTCATGCACTGCTGAGTGTCCATAAATCAAATGCTGAGAGGTAAGGCAACAGAGAGGACTAGTATCATAGACATGCTTGTCCATTAATCTCCAAAAGGATGGCAGCTTTGCAGAAATGTATTCCCAAACTCCCCTTAGTATTTTCTTCTACAACAGTTCTGTCTAAGTAACGGCAAAAAAACAAGAAAAAAAACAAACATTTTATGGCTTATATTTAATTTTAGGAACACAGTAATAATGGTGTGACATTGAATGGTTTGGTAGCATGACAAGAAAATGATTGTCTAAATTAAAATGAATATGGATAAAAAGGTACCTGAAACATAAGAAATGTTTTATTTTCTTTCATTTATCTCAAAATCCATGGAACACTTAAATTATTGTCACTTTTCATAAAAATATAATTACACATTTTACATTGGCACCATGCACTTGAACATATTTTGACATGTATACCCATAATTATCCTACTTATAAAAATAATTTGCATTTGAGAATGGAGTGGCATGCAATTACTTTCACAGAAGAGCAAGAAGAGTCGACATACCTGTAACTATCAAATTGTGGAAACACCTCACTACAAATAAAAGTGTATATTTTTTTCAGAAAAAAATAAAATTAAAATCCTCTGCCCATGTGTTACCTTACTGCTGCAGATGTTTAACCTTGAACTCATATAGATTGGGTAGTTAAATCTACAGAAATGCTGTGGTATATTTTTATTGTGTGGCTACCATTTGAGGAAAACATAGCTCTGAAAAACAGGAAAACAGACAATAGGCCTAAATTTAGATTTTACAAAAAGCTTATCAAGATACATTTTTGTAAGAACAAAGAAAAAAATACAGCTGGAATAAAAGGCTTGAGCACTGTGTGAAATAATAGACCTCTGTCAATATCTACAGAAGGATTAAAAATATTACTGATACATTTGATGGCTGTATGTAGAAAAACATCTAGTTAAACTTAGCACATCCAATCAACCAAGTGATTATGGGCTAATCTGAAAATATCTAGCAGAGCCTGCACCTATTGAACTTGACTTTTTTTGTCAATCATGCCATGGCAAGAGCTGATGTCTCCTCTCAACATCTGAGCCATCTCTGTGAAAGTTGTCCTTGATAAAGTGCTAAAGGAGTTATTAAACATTGATTCAGACTACACTCTAACTCCTAAGTAACACACTTGTAGGCTGACATGATTAGCAAGAGAAAACCTTTCTGCTGAGAGGATAAATCACATGTAATTTGTTCATTTACTTGCTGCTGCTAGCATTGTTTCTATGCAAATCTGCACATGTGTATGCTAATAAAGATCTTTTGTGATTTCAGAGCAGTGAAAGCTAAGCCAGGGTCAGGTTACCTAGCACATTTGTCTGCCCAAATTTCCTGTATAAAAAGCACAGGTTTACCCATAATGTGCATATGCAAACAGTCAAAAACTGCTGCTCCAATCTTTGTTAACAGAATTTGGGCACACCCATTAAAAGGACAGAAACTACGGATTCCAATGGTTTATAGACTAGTTTTTCTCTGAAATGGAAGAAGAGAAATTGATTTCACTTTGGTATGTTTTAATTGATGCCTATTTTTAGATTTCACTGGGCAAGTACTGCTTAACTTCATGTTGGAATGCAATTGAAATTACAGTAAAGGCTCTCTGAAAAGTTGCATTAGTGAACTTGCCATTCAAATGCTTTTTCTCTACCTTTCTATTTTTCCTTTCTCTCAAATTTCCCTCATCATCTCACAGCAATTTTCTCTGCACTTCCTACTGTTCTCACTTTTTTCTCTCTCTTGCTTGATTACTATATGTCTCTCAGTTTCTATTCCCCCTCATGTTTGATCACATTTTTTCTCTACTCTTCACTACAACAGCCATATAAATTCATAGTGGCAGATGTAGCCATGAGGGAAAATGGGTTTTGTGTTCATCTTCAAACCCTACAAATCCCTGCTGCTTTAGTCCTAAATGACTTTACAGGAAGGAGAGTGTCTGGAAACCCCATAATTCCACTCTTTTCTGAAGGTTTACTGAAGTCCATGATTATTTTCCTTACTTTGCATTTCTTTTTCCTATTGCTACTAAATTACTTTTTGCATTATTCTTTTTACCTTTTACCTTTCTCTCTGCAACATATTTACCTTCTTATTAGTCTTTTGCTCGTGTTGCATCTTTTGCCTTTCATTCCCTAACCTCCCATCTCCTCTATACTAGCTACTAGATCATGTTCCCTCCTTCCTTTCATGTTCCTCTGCCAAGCTTGATTACCACCATTACACCCCTTCTCATTTATGCCTTACTCTCTTTCTTCAGAATATAGCTATAGACACCACCACTGAATTATTAAGTCATTTTACAAACTTTTTTTTGTACTAGAGAATCTAACAAATTTATCGTGACTAAACTATTTACTTAAAATTAAACAATCACAAGGACAGTTTTTGTGTGTGGGGGGCTTTTTATTTTAAGATGCAGAGGGGGTTGTTAATCAGTTTCAGCTGCTTTGGTGTTAAAGAAATTAACAACAGGTGCACTTGAGGGCCAACAATAAGACAAATTTCCCCCCTCCTCATCTTTTCTGTTTTTTACTAGTTTACATTTGGCTAGGGTCAGTGTCACTACTGGTTGCATAAGGCGATATCTGGACCCTACAGAGGTTGCACAGGTAGTCCAATTCCTCCAGGATGGCACATCAATAGGTGGACACTGTTCCTATGGAGGCTTCTACTACACTTTGAGAGAATTTTTTGAAAAATCTCCTCTTTATGGTGTCCACACTCACAGGCTGTTTAAGATAAAGGTCCACCTCCTAAATGCTCTGCTGTTTTTCAGCAGTTTGAGCCAGTGATTTTTTTTTCCAGTTTTAAAGGAAGTAGTCCATCATTTAAGACCTTCTAATTCCCTTCAAGATATCCTCCCCTCTTGTCTTTTTCAAGGAAACTCTTCACATTATTTGGCCCAGTATTTTGCTTGTATTAAATGCTTCTTTGTCATCAGGCTGTGTGTGTACCAGCTGCCTTCAAACATGCTGTTGTGCAGCCTAATATTAAAGAGAAAACTCTTGATCCAAATGTTCTTTCTAATTACAGGCCAATTTCTAAACTACCTTTTATGTCAAAAATTTAGGAAAAGGTTGTTTTTAATCAACTTTAAACCTTTTTAAGACACTCATGGTGTTTGCGAAGTGTTTCAGTCTGGTTTTAGATCCAACAACAGCACTGAGACAGAACCTTTAAGAGTTTATAATGATCTTTGAACTATTGACTCAGGTTGTTCTGCGTTTTTGGTTCTTTTAGACTTGACTGCTGCATTTGATACAGTTGATCACAACACTTTTTTTGTCAGGACTTGACTATGTTGTTGGTCTTAAAAGGTACATTTTGGTTGAAGTCATATTTGTCAGAGAGGTCTTTTTCTGTAGCCCTGGGGTAACACTCCTCTTCCTGAGCACCTATTTGTTGTGGTGTACCTCAGGGGTCCATTTTGGGTCGTATTTTATTTTCATTATATATGCTGCCGTTGGGATCAATTTTAGGAAGTACAATATCCCCTTTCATTGTTATGCTGATGACATCCAAATTTATTTTCCTATTAAATTGGATGCTTCTGTCCCGCTGCAGCCTCTGTTTAACTGTCTATATGATGTTAAAGACTGAATTTTCTTACTTTAAATGAAAACAAAACCAAAACTATTGTATTTGGAAGTTGTATCGTTAACTGAGTTAATTGATACCCTTGGCCCTCTTGCTTCTCATTGTTCCCCAAATGTCAGAAATCTCAGTGTTTTTTGACAGTTCCTTTAAATTTGCGAAGCAAGTGAACACAGTTGTGAAGACCACTTTTTATCAGCTACATCTAATTGCCAAAGCAAAAGCCTATCTTCCCTCAAAAGACCTGAGAAAACATAATCATGCTTTCATCACCTCTTGATTGGGCTACTGCATTTGGGTCTTGAACAGTCATCTCTCTATCGTTTGCAGATAGTCCAAAATGCTGCTGCACACCTTTTAACAGGTACTAGAAAGCATGATCACATAACTCCAGTTTTAGAAGGTTTATATTGGCTCTTCATCCGATTTCGTATTGATTTTAAGATTCTTTCACTTACTTTTGAAGTTTTAAATGGAAACTATTTAGTCAAGCTGCTCAACTTATATAACCCCAAAAGAGCACTGAGATCATCTAGCCAGACGATCTTAGTGGAGTCAAGGTCTCAATTTAAGCATAGTGGGGATCGAACTTTCACAGTCATAACCCCTAGGCTCTGGAATAATCTGATACTTGATATTCATACTGCAGGGGCTACAGTCTAATCCCATCTTAAAACTCTCGTTTTTACCTTGGCTTTTAATTCAAGTTCAGTTTGAGTCCCATCAGGTTTTATGTTGTGGTGTCTTTGTTTTAGTTTGTTATTAGTCATATTTATTGTATTTCTTTGTTTTATATTTACTGTATTTATTTTATTGATCTATGGATCTATCTTTCTTTCACCAACCTTCTTGTTTTTAAATGTGCTATAGAAATAAAACTGACATTGACAGTTTGACAAATACTGAAGCATTTATATAAATGAGGCATGTTGTATAAAGCACTTTAAGTGCTGAAGTACAGTAGAAAAGTACTACATACAAACAAGTCAATTTGTTTAAGTTTTTCCTGTGGCATCTAATACAATTTAGTCCCCATAGACTTTTCAGATATCTGAGAAAATTCATATTTATGTAGTCCTTTGGAAAACTGAACATGTTAGTAACACACCCTTTTGTGTGACCTGATAGAGGTCACTTGATTTTACTTTGAAATGTAGTTATTGGTCATAAAACATGCCTGTAAAAATGGCCTATAAGGTCATTTTTTAGAGGAGGACAGGTGTAATTGTTGATTGATTTTTTTGTTGTTGTCATCAATAGCTTTTTAAATACCACAAATACGTGTTATTTTCTTGTTACAAATTGTCCAGTATAAAAACAGTACAACTAAAAAAAATGTCTAACTTCAATTTATAATCATGCATGTTGACTGAACATCCATACTGAAGGTACATTAGAAAAAATGACTGTCTTGTAGCTAAAACTTAACACAGACAGCAGTTTATATAGTTCAGTATTATAATAAACGTCCACAAAGCACAATAGAGACAGTTTACATGGGTGCGTGAATATGATGACACATGGATATTTGAATAAGGAACATATGACTACTTTGAGTAGAAGATAGTCAAAAGGTTAAGATTCCCAAAGCAAGAACTCATTAGCTTTTAATATCACTCTTGATTGAAGTGAATGTGCATTAAATATATTCAATCACTGACTAATTGCAGATAGCAGAGCTAATGAAATGAACAGCAACATACCCAGTTGGGAATTTGTTATGCTTTAAAATAAACCCTACTGCTGTTATAAAATTATTTTTGTTTAATGTGAGCTGTCAATCTTAGCAGTGATGAGAGAAATAGATTATGTGCTGTTATAATATAGCTAAGAAATAAAACTATTAGCATAAGCTACTTCCATTGTAATTTCCTGTTCAGCATTCAAATTATATTTTCGTAAATGATAAATGGAGTATTTTTACTTTTATTACATGAGAAATATTGACATTAAAGAGAATGAGTTAAAATTGATATTTCACATGTTGTACTACTATATGTTCTTGTAAAAAATCTTTTTACAAGAGCCTGCTTTTTTGATCAGCTGGGTTTCCTTGCAAAATAAATTGTCACCATTTACTCTAGATTTTTTCATTCAATTTTTATGTTCACATTTGCTCTCAAGCATGCATGGCAATACCAAAGTATGTAGCCACATTCTTAGATTGTGTAGGCTTTTTACTGTTAGATTCTTTCTGTTGTTCTATCTAATCGCTGTAAAATTCATGTGACTCTCATTCTGATGGCTTTGCTTCTGTTGAGGACCAAAATAGCACTGTCACCATGGATATCTCAGATGTGGCACTTCTCTTTGGCCCATTCATAGGAAAAAGTAATCTGCAATACCAGATGTCTAACCAGATGCTTTACCGCATTCCATATTAAATAAAAAAAGTGAAAGATTAAAGAAGGATTAACTCTAAATACCTTCTCTTTGTAAAAAAGAAATATCTAATAACTACATATATGGTTAGTTTTGATCCATCCACCATCTCTATCTCCCTCTCTCTCACTTGATCCATTCTCCACGCTTGGTTCAATAGCTCCTACAGAGACTTAAATTTTGACTTTTATGTGTACTTGACGACTATAACTCCCTAATGATCCTAATAAGCTTCCTTATGCAGTGAAACAACACGATGCAGAGCCAACACATGCTCTGTGGTTTAGCCACCATCTGTGCATAGGAGAGGCAGTGGCTCACTGAACGCCAGTAATCAGCCACCTCCTGCTCCAAAGGGAGGGTGGACTACAACAACCTTTAGTGCATGCAAGAGTAAATTATATTGAAATAGTCAGAAGTTGAACTGATGTCAGTCAAACAATTTATCAATTTAAAGATTAAAACACACAGCGGACATGTATGAATTACCTCACAAATGACATAGGAAGAATGACAAATTACTCAAGCTATCACAGCCAGCCAGTACACAAATGCAGGTAATATACTTGTAGTGTATTTGGGCTGGCTTTGTGTTCATACCATTGCCTTTCAGGGAGAGTCTTTCAAGGAAGAACATCATTTCCCTTTCACTTCATTTTTTTCTGTCACCATCTTCTCTTTTTCAACCTCCTCCCTGCACAATATCTGTTCCTACTATCCCTCTCCCCCAGCAGGAAGTTAAAGTGACATGTGCTCTAGCATCTGCTCTCTATTCTCTATGTCCAAGTAGAAGATGCATTGTGAATGACAGGGCTTGGCTCTCTGATTAATGTAATTATTTACTTTGGAGATCACAGGCTTGTCTATTACCTGGCTTCGTGAAGAAATACTATTCTTGCATATCTAGCAAAGCATAGCAGGCTTCTTAATATTAGTCTGTTTTTAAACACGGGAGAATAGATTATATGGTACATATCTCCATCTATGGCATTATAATGTATGTAACAGCTGCTTGTCTCATTCATTTATTAATTTATTTATTTATTCATTCACTTACTAGGTCAGGGTGAGTTCTGATGTTCAACAGTACAAATATAAAGAACCAGGGTCATTTGGCATTAAGATTGTGTGCTGTCATATACTTGTGCAGTTGTTGAGAAATATGAATTGAAAATTATGTAAAGGTATGTGTTTTAACTAGACTGGAAACGTAAACGTTTTTTGATGGAAGTG
>VUQM01097300.1:0-12044 GCA_015108615.1 Australoheros scitulus | reverse complement strand
AGACCCTGCAAGTCTAATTAACGAGCATCTAAACAAGCTAGCTCCAAAACAGAAGCAGCATCAGGTGGTGAGAACATCAGGATGCTGCTGGATTTGACTCCTTCAAAGAGTTTGTGTTTGTCACTGACGCTTTAGTTTATTGGGAGTTTATTGTAGAATTTATTGAGTTTTGGAGTTCATATTTTTCTTTGTTTCTCCCTGTTAATGTTCATGTGTGTTCTTAATATTACTCACATTTAGCACGTAGTGCTGCTGTCTTGTGAACAGTTGGTTGTTGAATATACTTCTTTAAACAGTATGTTTTGTTGAGTTTTTATTACACAATAGTCACTTTTGCACCTTGAATCTTGCACCTGATTAAGTATGAAAAACTAAAACTAATACTGAAACTAAATAAAACTAAACATGAAATCAAAAATAAAAATTAATAAAAATGAGAAAAACCATTCTGAAAACTAGCTAAAGCTAACTGAATTAGAGAAAAAAAAGTTAAAACTATACTATAATGTAAAATCCAAAACTATTATAACCCTGGTCTGAACATACCCATTTTTCTTGTGAGCAGAAGTATTGGAACCGATAAACAGTTTAAAATGAATAAGGCTTAATATTTAGTTGCAAATCCTTTGCTTGCAATAACTGCATCAAGCCTGTGACCCACTGACATCACTAAACTTTGGCATTCTTCTTTTGTGATGCTTTTACCACAGCTTCTTTCAGTTGTTTGTTTTGCTGGTTTACTCCCGTCAATCTCCTCTTTAGCAGGTAAAATGCTTTGTAGGGTTTAAGTCTGGAGATTGAATGGGTCAGTCTAAACCAGGGGTATACCGGCCCATCAGTCATTTTGGACCGGCCCACTGCCCATTAAATAAAATAAAAATTAAATAATTAAATAAAAATTTTAACATAAGCTGTGACTAAACTGTAAGCACGGCATGCAGTTCACACTCCTTACATGTGGTGGCAATAGCGCACCATAGATTACCAACCGCCATTAAACTCAAAAAGAAGAAGAACGGCACTTTACAACATTTTATGACATGCAGCACTGCCATTTACACTGTTGGCGGGAGACTAGACCGCAGTCTCTGATGCAAACATGTCGCATTCAAAAGCGAAGAGACGCAAGGTGGACAGCGAAAATAGAAAATTTAACAACAACTGGACCGACAAGTATGCAAAAGAGTAAGAGTCCCGAGGAATGTGTGGCCCACTGGCAAATAGCCTCATGACAGTTTGGCCCATAGAAAAATGTAGTTGAATACCCCTGGTCTAAACCTTCCACTTCCTGCCCTGCTGAACTTTAGTTTTAGCAGTGTGTTTTGGGTCATTATTTTGCTGCATGATGAAGGATCTCCCAATCAGTTTGGTTGGATCTTTCTTTAAATTGCCAGACAAAATGTTTCTGTAGACTTCTGAGTGCATTGTACTGCTGCCATAATGTGTGACATCATCAATGAAGATTAATGAGCCCATCCCAGAAGAAGTCATGCAAATCAATAACATCACCTCTACTGTGTTTCACAGATGAGCTTGTATGTTTGGGATCATGAGCAGAGCCTTTCTTTCTCCAAACTTTAGCCGTTCCATCACCTTAGTAAAGATTCATCTTTGTCTCATCAGTCCATAAAACTTTGTCCCAGAATTTCTGAGGCTTGTCTCTGTATTTCTTGGCAAACTCCAGCCTGGCCTTCCTCTTCTTGATGTTACTTAGTGGTTTGAATATTCTGGTGAAGCCTCTGTATTTTTTTCATAAAGTCTTATGCAAGGGTCTTTCTTTACAGCACTTACGCTGTCTAATATTTCTGTCATCAACTGTCATCATGTTGTTTTACCTTGATCTACCTGTTCAACATCTGTTACTTAGTACACCAGTGATTACTTTGTTCTTCAGGACAGTCCAAACGATTGTACTGGCTATGGCCAATGTTTGTGCCATGGCTCTGGTTGATTTTCCATCTTCTCTCAGCTTCACAATTGTTTTTCACCCATAGTCAGCTCTCTGGGTTTCATGCTGGTTACTCTTCTAACTATAAATGCACAGTCTGCACAGGCAAAACCCAAATCTGAAACTGACATTCAGCGCTATTTATTGTTTGAATAATTAATTAAACAAAACCCACCTGTCAGTCACATATTCCAGTACTTTTGCTCACAATTTTTCACAAGAAAAATGGGTGGGTTCAGACAAAAGGTGCTATCTTCTGAACAGTACATCCGATCCAGATGTAAATATCTTGGAATAAAAACTGTGATGTTGATCTTTTGTCTCATATTCATCTTTTAATTTCAATCTCAAATGTTTTCAGTCTAGAGCAAAAATAAAGGGTTCAGCCTCATTGTTCTAATACTTTTGGAAGGGAATGTATGTGTCAAGCTCCATCAAACATGGACACAGATGCAGAGCGTGAAGGTAAGATTAAACAAGCCTTTATTAGGGGTGGCTGTGGCTCAGGAGGCATAGCAGGTCACCTACTAATCAGAAGGTTGGCAGTTCAATTCCGGACTGCATGCCAAAGTATCCTTGGGCAAGATACTGAACCCCAAGTTGCTCTCCGACACAAGCGTCAGAGTGTGAGTGATTGTTAGATAGTAAGCACATAGCCTAGTTACACATGGAAGTGCTTGTGTGAATGAGTGACTGTAAACATGTTGTATATGCGCTTTGAATAGAGAGAGTTGAGTTGAGAGTAGAAAAGTGCTATAAACTAGTCCATTTATTAACAGACAGTTTTTGTGGCAGGATTTAGAAAAGCTTCAGTCTCTTATACCCGGGGTTTAAATGAGCATAACAGATGAGTAGTCAGGTGCAGGATCGCAAGCGCCTGATCAGTGAGACAGAGACTTTTCCCAAGCCCCATCTCTGAAAGACAAAGCAGAATGCTCCATATTCACAGAGGTAGAGAAGGAGAGAGCCTCAGGATGGAGAGAAAGAGAAAAGAGTAGGCTGATCAGGAGTGTTCTGACAGTATGTGTCACCATGCATAAAGACATAAAGATATTAACCCTCCTGAACCCTGACTACCCAGGGTTGAGACCAGGAAGCAGAGTTTCAGTCTTACACGCCTCTGTGCCCCATAGAAACGGTGCCTGCTCCCAGACCACCAAAAAACAAATCAAAAATCAGCACAAAAAAAAAAAACTAACCTCAAAAATCCAAAAAGAAAAAATAATATGGCATCCTCAACTGCACCAAAGTGTAAAACAATTAAATGTGGATTATTAAACATTAGGTCTCGCTCTTCCAAGTCCATGTTAGTAAATGATTTAATAATTGATCAACATATTGATTTATTCTGCCTTACAGAAACCTGGTTACAGCAGGATGAATATGTTTGTTTAAATGAATCAACACCTCCGAGTCAGAGTAACTGTCAGAATGCTCGAGGCACAGGTCGAGGAGGAGGAATAGCAGCAATCTTCATTTCCAGCTTATTAAATAATCAAAGACCCAGACAAAGTTTTAATTCTTTTGAAACTCTGACTCTGACCTTGTCCACCCTAATTGGAAAATTCAAAAGACAGTTCTATTTGTTATTATCTATCATCCACCTGGTCCTTACTCAGAGTTTCTGTCTGTTTTCTCAGACGTTTTATCTGATTTAGTGCTCAGTTCAGATAAAATAATTATAGTGCGTGATTTTAACATCCATGTAGATACTGAAAATGACAGCCTCAATGCTGCCTTTAATCTATTATTAGATTCACCTTTACCTTACAATACAAAGTGCCTTGAGGTGACTGTTTATTGTGATTTGGTGATTTATAAATAAAATTGAATTGAATTGAATAAAGAATGGCTTCATTGCAGGTGCAGTACAGTATACATGTTTGCATTATGAATAAGGAAAAAGATCATCTCCACAGTTTCAACAGTTCTGTTTTATTGATACAAAGTGAATTTATGTCAGCTGTACACACTGTAGGAACATTAAGATATGTAAATTCTGAATCTGGAAATGTTTTAATATATTGTATTTCAATCATCATCACATTAGGATGTGATGTTATATTAATTTATATATGATTTTTCTACTCTACATGAGCACTCAAAGACTGTTTATACTATCTTTATATGACAATATATAGCAGGGGTGTCAAATTCAGTCACAGAATGGGCCAAAATTGAAACCACAGTCTAAGTCGCAGGCCAAACAGGATTGACATTTATTGAACACTCGAAAACGGAGTATATTTTAATCAGCAATATGAATTTTAATGGCCATAATACAGCAACTTTTTCCTCAACATATTAAATAAAGTGTAAAATTATATTTTTCTTCAAAAATATTTCAAGGTGATGAAAACTTGCAAATTTTTCACATAAAAACTGTGATGTGATATCAGCAAAAAAGTCCAGAAACAAGAACCAACAAGCCATTTCATTTTCTCTCTTATTCCATTTCTTTCTTACTCAGGCAGCTCATCATACCTGTGTGTTAAGCCACGTCACAAAATTCAGAAGGTATTTCCTCCAGAAACGACTGAAACTGATTTAAACCTTTGCGTCTTATAACGTTCACTGTCTGTGTTACGGTGCTTTTGACACGTTCTGTCTTCAGGACTTTTCTGCTCAGTGTTTCCTGGTGTGTGATGCAGTGATGCACTGTCAGCTCACCTGTGCAGGTCTCCTTCTGCATTTTCTCCCACATCCATTCCACCTGTTTTTGGTAGTGTTTGTATGCGTGCGTGTGTAGGTGTGTGTATGTGTATGCATGTGTGTACATCATTCTGTCCTTAAAAACAATAGCTCGAAAGGTTTTGAATTAATTATGATCAAATTTTGTAGGGGGTGTAAAGTGGGGTCATGTTAAGAATCCATTAAAATTTGACTTACATCCACCAAGGTCTTCAAGATCAACTTAATGATTTATTGGTCAAAAATTGTTTGATTTCCTTGGTCTTAAGAGTCAGGAAAGGCTGAAAAGCCCGTAGCTGGAAATCATCTGTCTCAAAAAAGGTATCAGTGTCCAAATACTTATAGATCTTACTGTATCACTAATTCACTCTGATACAGAAAAAAACCTTAATGCATGATGATCTTCATGCAAAATTCTGGAGTTATCAGGACATTATTTGCTTCTTCTATGATTTCATATCTGTCTGTGCACATTTGATATTGTCTTTGGAACAAATTGGGCCAATCCAGTGTCAAATGGTTTACAACAGCCTGTCTTATTGCTATGATGAGCTGTGTCTCATTACCAATGCTGATAATGTAAAAAAAAAAAAAAATCCAATTGTTCTAAGAACACCTGCTTGCACCCGTTGCTTTCAGCTTGCACAGGAAAAAAAATCCATTGAAGGGTCCACTTAAGAAGTCCAAAAAAATAAAATGTATTGTGTTCTGGGCTAAAAAAAAAAAAAAATCACTTACAAATAGAAATCACTTACTTTAATTACTTTTATTTTCTTCTTTATCAGTATTGTTACTGACTTTTGTACTTACTTTATCCTAGATGTTACCAAAAATGTTCAAACTCATGGAAATCCAAGACTTTCTTTCAGTGTAGCAGACTTTTTGTTTGCCTGATAACGGGGTTATCTCCACTACTCATGCCTTCTGCCTAACTAAAGCTACAATACTTAATTAACTTTATTAATTTAATCGTTATTATTAACAGCTAACAAATAACAGTGCTGGATTTCCCCACAATGGAATTTACCACATAACCATTTCTATAGTAGCTGTATGAGCAATTAAATAATTGAATTTCTTTTTGCAAACAGAGGATAGCCTCATGGCCATTGTAGAAGATGTAGTTTTAAGGAACATTTACACTGACTTCACTTTTCAGACAGAAACTATGCTCAAGAACATAGGACATCATAAATAAGAAAAACTCTTAACTAAGGACCAAGAATAAACTCCAAACACTGGGTCAAAGACCCAGAATCATGACAGTACAGTTTAATGTTTCTGATCTCTCTTGACTGACTAAAAAGGGTTTGTCCTGCAGCAGCCATCGTAACTAGGATTATGCATCTGAATTGGGAGGGATAATAAAATTAAGCTTCTGCATAAGTTCAATAAGGAAGTGCTGCTTTCTCAGGTGTTTGGCTGCAAGTTTATTCTTCACGTCAGTTTTCATTTCATTTCATTTTCACACACTGTCAAATTTAAAGCTGTCATCGTTGCTCTAGTCCAATCATCTTTCTGCCCGTCTTCTTCAAGCCAATCAGCCTCCACTCTTCGTACTTTAAATCTCACGGCTCACCTGTCATTCTCTCTTGCAAACTCATTTGTGTAACCCACTTCCTCCCCATCGTCACCTTATGCAAGTCACTCAGTGCTCCATCTAAGCCTCCATTTTTATCATCACCACCACCGCCGTCTAGACTCCGGGGGAGGGGGTCCTGACTGAGCTAATTCCTGTCACCACTGGGATTCCATTCTGCCATGATAAGTCTAATCACCAAATAGCTTAATTGAATTCTGTATATCAGTATATCATGTTCAGTTCATCCTGATGATCTCTCCTTATTGAAATAGAATTCAGTTGACTGCAATCTGCAATCTAGCTGTGAGATTTTATACACTGTACCTTTAATGAAGATGGTTATAAATTTTGGCTACCGTGTGCTAGTCTACATGGCCCCTGTACCAAATGCTGCAATTTATCATCATGATAGGATTTGAATCCAATGTATCATTAGATTCTTTTGAAAGCAGGTTTTGTTTTTCCAATATAGTTTCTCTCAAAAAGTCACATCAGTTAAGTCAATAAATCAAAGCAAATGAAGGTAAAAATGATGGGAGGGGAAAGCATGAAAAAGTGAAAAAGTAATAACTTCAGTGGAATGGGGTCAGACTGCTGGAGAGAGAGAAAAAAGAATGCACAGAGAGAGAGAGAAAGACAGAGGGAATAAAGACGACATGGAGGGAGCCAGAGGATGAATCAACAGTGATGAATAGGAGCACAGGGGAGAAATAGCCAGGGTGAGGAGGGGAAGGATGGATAGGGAAAGAGCAGAAGAAGAATGGCAGAGGGTGAAGGTGATGGCAATGTGTGTGCATGTGCTTGTGTGTGTATGTGGCTGAGTATAGTGCTACCACGGGGATGTTGGTGAGGAGGGGGCCTGAGGAGCCAACGGCGATGAGAACATTATGGTTGGATAATGAAGAGGTTCCACGCTGTCAGCCAACACCATTCACCCTGCATGGCTCTGACCCCAAAGTGTCAACAAGCTAAACGACCGAGCAGCAGCGCATTACTGCATGTATACACACAAACACACATGCATGCACGTACATGTGGACAGACAAATAGACAGAAAAACAGATGAACAGGAATGTTTGTGCGATATGCAAATCAGCAAATTACACACAAATACCTAAAGTACACAGACGCCTGTACATAATGCAGTAACAACTGTTTCTACAATGGGCTCTTTCTGAGTATGTGTGTGTGTGTGTATATTGTATAACCTAATAATTGGCACAGATACTGATTCAACACACACAGCGATTCTCTGAGTGTGTAGCCAGCGTGCTGCTGTTTGCACAATAAATATATTCTTTATTGGTATTCAGAACAGTAAAATTCAATATAGCGAGTCAGCAGAGGTGTTTCATAAAGCAAATCTCTGCTCACACATCACATCATAACACAGCACAGTCAGTGCGAAAAAATAGAGTTTAGACCGAATGAAACCTGCCTTCTATTCACTGTTCCTTTATCTCTCTTTGTCTCTCTCCCTCTCTCTCTTCTGTCTCTGTATCTCTCTACTCTCCCAAAACGGTGCTTTATCACACGTTTGCACACAGGCACCGCTTTTCCATTTTTTCTCTTCCTTCTTCTGTACCTCTCTATCTCCATTGCTTTCTCTCATGCTTTCTGTCAGTTTTCTGGATGCAAAGCCCTATCTGGGCAGCAAAACGCTCTTCTTTCTTTTTTGTCACTCTCCTTCTGTTTAATTTCATGTTCTGCTGTATTGACATGGCAGAATAGAAACTTGTACTAACAGACAAATGCAGATATGGATGGTTTGATAATGCCACCTGTTTTTATTTCAAAAGCAGAGAAAGCCAAACCTTGTATGTTTATATGATGAACCTGTTACGAATAAGACCTTTGGTTCTAATTGAATCTCTTTTTGTTAAAAAAAAAAAAAAAGAAGAAGAAGACTGTCCCTTTCCTGATCACCACTTTTTTGAATGTGTTGTTTGGATAAATGTGGTTTGGCAATGTTTTTCAGAAATAAGCAAGCCCTTACCTGAAAAAGTTGCATGTATGTGTTAGATCTGGACCAGTCGGTCTAAAAGGTCAGAGGTTCTGCCCCTAAAGAGTATTACCCTAATAAGATTTGCCAGAAACTAAGCATGCTAGATTAATTGGTGACTCTGAACCGGCCATGGATGAGAGAAAAAGTGCTTTAAGTGTATACAATAAAGTGCCATACGGGTAAAATGTGAAAATGTGTAGTGTAAAGCGCCGAAGTGGTCACCAAGACAAGCACTATAATATATTCTCTTTCATGCCACATACCTTTTCCATTGTACTAGTGAAATTTATGCTTTTACTCTGATTTTACAAAAAGACCTATATATAGTTGATTTGTTTACACTCGCTGACTTGTGTTTTTGTTTGTTTTGCTTTTTTATTTTTTTCATGCCTTTACTGGGGACTGGTCTGCAAAAGCTTTTATTTGAATATCAGCTAAAAATATAAGCATCTGTGGTGCATACAGTACTACAACATGTAAAAATGTTGTGACACAGTTTGTTACATCACTAATACACTAATACACCTACAACTGTATGAAAAATCATATTTTCCTGACAACATGATGTCAGAATTCAAGTCCTACAGTTATTCTCAGCAAAGACAAGTTCCACTTTGGAAAAGTGAGACATTGTCATATAGTAACACTTTGGATTATACACATCCAGGAGACCGAAAGGTTGAACTCATCATTTGTAGCAGTTCAATTCAAGTCAATTTTATTTATTTATTTATTTACAGCTCCAAATCACAACAAACAGTCGCCTCAAGGCGCTTTGTATTGTGGGTCGCGGCAGATGACTGCCCCTCCCTGAGCCTGGTTCTGCTGGAGGTTTCTTCCTGTTAAAAGGGAGTTTTTCCTTCCCACTGTTGCCAAGTGCTGCTCATAGGGGGTCGTTTTTGACTGTTGGGTTTTCTCTGTATTATTGTAGGGTCTTTACCCACAATACAAAGCGCCTTGAGGCGACTGTTTGTTGTGATTTGGCGCTATATAAATAAAATTGAATTGAATTGAATTATGTGGAAAAACTAAGTACACCCAATAATTTAATAGATTTTAGAATCAGCTTTAGCAGTAATAGCTTGAAGTAATCATTTTCTGTATGACTTTATCAATCACATCAATGTGAAGGAATTTTGGTCCATTTTTTTTTACAATGCTGTACATCTAGTGGTGACAGGCAAAATCATTTTTTAAAAGATACATGAATAGTATACCACATGTATAATAGTACATCTTTCTATCTTTTTGCATGTCATCATATCATGTTCCAGTTGTTAATTTGTGCACGATATAGCCATATTCCAGACTGAATCAAAATTGAGTGCCTTAAAATTTAATTCAGTTCAATTCAATTTTATTCATATAGCACCAAATATCAATAACAGCCACCTCAAGGCACTTTATATTGTAAAGTAAAGACCCTACGATAATACAGAGAAAACCCAAATAATCAAACGGTGCAAACCAAACTACTGCAGCATCTGTGTGCAGCACAGAGGTAAACACAGACAGCGATTAGAGCAAGACAAGTACGCACTTTGCGTCCTTTTATCTGTGATATGAACTGATACAAAGCAGCAAGTACAGCCTTAGAGCCCAACCTAATCGCTTTGCTTTTTTCATGTAATACACACCATGCAGTGAAATAGTGGTAGAAAACTTTGCATTGAGAAAGCAGAGTCACGCCCTTCTGCCGCTTGCATCACGCGTTCTTGGTTTGAGACCAGCTAGCTTGCGGGACCCGAGTTGAACCTGTTTTTGGCCTAGCATTGAGTGCGTTCGCGGTGGAAAAACCGCTGAACGGTTCAAATACCGGCACCGGAACCCAGTCAGTGGAAAAAAGGCCTCTGAGGTAGGAGATCTCAGAAATAGTCCCAGCATTCTGTGGGAAACATCTTAGTTTTATCCTCTATTACTGTCAAATGGACTTTGCTCCATTTCCACTGAAGTAATAAGGAAAAGGGTGTAAAAATATGACTGAGCGCTTCTAGTGGATCATTATATATGATGAACTTAGTTATATGGTTTTAAGACTGCTACAAACATCCCTTAAGCATCATAAGATAGTAACATTCATCATCCCTTCTACCAATTTCCTTCCTTTCTGTCTTACAGTGTCACCTTTTCTATACATTCTTTCACATTTACAATAAAGTGTGCCTGTAAAATATCCACCTACTCTTCTTTCATCCTTCATTGCTTTTTTAGCTCCCACTCTCTACTTAACAGTGTTTTCTCTCCCTCCCACACTCATTTCCTCTCCCTGTGGGTTTCTGCCATCTCTCACATTGTCACCTTCCCCATCTTGTGCTCATTAACACATCAGGTGAGTTTGTCCAGCATTTCAGAATCTTTTGTTATGCAGTTTCTTTTTTGTTGTTGTTCTGTTGCTTTGTTTTGTCTCACTGCATCTATGCTCTTTGGACAAATTTTACTCCTTCCTTCGATCTCTTTCTCTCTTCTCTCTCTCTGCAGAAGTGTTTGTGTTTATCTCCCACTCTGATTTTTTTTTGTACTAAAATGTTTCATTAAGTGCCATCGAGAGCAAAGTCTCGCTGTCTCCCTTTTGCTTGTCTTACTGATATTTGGTTGACCACGGCTGTCTATGTAATTCTTTGCATATGTGTGTGTGTGTGTGTGTGTGTGTGTGTGTGTGTGTGTGTGTGTGTGTGTGTGTGTGTGTGTGTGTGTGTGTTGTGGCGTGGCATTGGCTGGATGAGGAGAAAAGCTTCTGATGGGTCCAGTCACTCTCCCTTGAGTCTGCCGGATTAACAGGGACACACACACAAAAACACACTTACATGCCACACACACAAATGGAAGCATGTATACACACAGCAAAAATTTTATTGCAGGTTGTCTGTGCATGTATTTACATTCACATACGCATGCGCACACACACACTTACATATTAGACAGAATGGAACACAGACGTATAAGAGAAAGATTTGTTAACCGTATTTCAGAACACAGTTTAAATAAACACACATGTATACATGCACACTGATGAAACAAGTAAATATGCAAGCACTAAAAAACAATAAAAAAGATATCTTACACACACACACACACCACAATTACACATTGCACATTTACAGAAAGACAAATAAATAGTGTTCATGCATGGATACAAATAGACTGAATGCACACAAACACACTCTGAGGACATCAGTCATACCAAGTTAGGTTCCAGGAAGTGTTGCCCTGGCTGTTTTTAGTCCTCGATATTAAATATTCAAGGGGACCAATCACAGGATTTAATTGAATCTAAGGCCCCTCCTTCCAGGGGCGACAGGCTCTTATCAAAGCCAATTAAGGGCAGATGAGACTGACAGTAATGGGTGCTATCTGTTAGTCCCTGGAGAGACACAGAAATAGAGTTAAGGATACACACACACACACACAGAGGTGTATACAAACCCATGGAGATGAACATCTGTACAGTATGCACACAGACGTGAACTGTTCCATCTTGTCCCGTGTGTGTGTGTGTGTGTGTGTGTGTGTGTGTGTGTGTGTGTGTGTGTGTGTGTGTGTGTGTGTGTGTGTGTGTGTGTGTGCGCTCAGAAATAAAGAGAACAGGGGGACACTGCAAATCTACATTAACCTAATTATTCTGTTGGTCCCCTGTGTTTTGTCATTAGAAGTCACTCCACAGGGACCAGAGGGAAAACAAGGGAGAAGACGGGCGAGTTAGAGAGAGACAGACAGAGATTTAATAAGGGAGGCTAAAATGAATAGGAAGCACAGAAAAGGAGACAGAAGACAGCCTGTTGAAACTCCCAGAGTGACTCATGACTGGGGTTTCTCACCAG
>VUQM01097299.1:14968-26893 GCA_015108615.1 Australoheros scitulus | reverse complement strand
ATAAATTTAAACATTAAAAATGATCAGTTTTCAGGGAGTACAGTTTCATGTTCAGTTTCTCTGCCAAACACCAGAACAAGCTCCAGAGTTTGATTAAAGTGATGACCTGATTCAAGATATAAATTTGCAAAAAACTAAAATCAGTAAGTACTGTATATAATAAATATATAACTAGCCTTTGTTCTATCTTGCTGTCCACCCCACCTCCAACCAGTCTGCTGGAGGTCTCCTCCTGTTAAGAGGGAGTTCTTCCTCCCAACCATCAGATGTTTGGGGCTCATCTGTAAGTTTGGGATGACTCCTGTTATGAAGTGGTGATATAGTCATAAAGCTGAAATATTACCCATAATCTCCATGTTTTAGGGGACATAAAGCTTTTAAATGCACAAGTAGGGTTACAAAAACTCTAAAGCAGCTAAAATATAGTTAATATCAATTAAATACATGTAAATTTGCTTTTGTCAACAGATAAACATGAAGTATTAATACACAAAATTACTGTAACTTACATGTTAAAGGTGAGCAACAGTTCATGGTACATACTGCATTCAGTCAGTATGAGTCCTGCATTAGTTAAGCTTCACATACATACAGGTTTGTAGCCTTATTTTAAAGTGTTCTCCTGGTCAGACCCCCGAGTTAAGGAGCACAGAGACGTGGTTCAGGGCCTCAGGGTGAACAAAGCTGAGTCTGTATGTAGAATAAACTGGGCTACATCACAAGCGGTGTTATCTCTCTCGAGGGAAAATACCATATTGGTTTATGTAAATGTGTTTTACTATCTGTGTGAATTTAAGTCATTAACATCACACTTTGGTCAAAAAAAAAAAAATGTGTTCAAAAATTGCTTCATATTTTCTTAATACACGTTTAATTGTAAAAATAAGCTTTAAAATCCTCAAGTCATGAACGTTTCTTAAAAAAAACAGCATCTATTAGCAAACTAAGCCACAATCCGGGGTGGAATGAACTGACATGATGGACAATATAATTATTAATGCAGTATCACAGATGAAGGTCAGACGCCTGATGAAGACTCGTGGATTTCTTGCGATGCCTGAAACGGTGTGAAGAACTCAGAGGGTTCACAGACCTGAGCCTTCACCATCAGCCCGCTCCAAAATGGAGCGCACAGCTGGTCTTTATCTCACTGGTGCTGGCCTTGCTGCTCCCCCTGCTCCTCTTTAACCTGCTCCGGCTGACCTTTATCACCGCCATCGAGCTGGCTTCCCTCCTGGGAATCATCATCAGCGGCTGCCACGGCATCAACAACACTGATGGTGCCAACCTGCTGTTGGACAGCAGCACCCTGCGTGGTGGTCAGACCCTGCAGCGTCACCAGCTGGAACTGAGAGCCGACGACCTTAACGAAGGCCCCAGAACCGGCTTGGCAACCGGCCCCAGCTGCCCCCTCCTGACCTGCTGCAGTGGACAAAACTGTCAGGTTAGAGGCATCCGCTGCCAGCTCTGACCCAGAGAGCGGGGAAGTCAGGAGGGTGTACGCACCCAGGTTAGCGCTGGGCTGGGCCCCTGCCATGGTCAGTACCTTGCCCAGCGGGAGGCTGGTCAGCTGGTTGAGAGGCAGGGTGATCTGGGTGGGTGTAGCACTGACTGTGGCAGGACCGGAGATGGCACGTGTCAGCCGGGGACGCTTGGGCGCAGTGGGCGCGGGCACCGGGGTGAGGGTCATCAGGACATTGTTGAGGTGCTGTGATTTGCTCTTCAGCTCCTTGGCTCGCTTCCTGTGCTCGTCACACTGCTGCTCCAGGGCTGCAGAGGGAGGCAACGTAGCAGCACAAGATTATTGTTCACCCTTCATGCAGAATGCAGTCATTTCTATAAAGTTATTCAGATCAGAAGCCTTTCAGGAGTTCTGCACTGACCGGCAAGGCTGCGAGTGTACTGCTCTCTGTAACGGTCCATCTGGCTCTTATGGCTAGCCAGAACCTTTTTCACGAGGTCCAGCATTCCAAAGTTCTGCACTATGTTGTTCAATAAAACAGCATCTGCAAAAACAAACACGATTTCCTCATCATGCCACAGATGGTGTTTGCTAGTAACGAAACAGGCAGTCGTGCTGGGTCACTGTGGTCACCGTGATTGACAGAACCCCCCCCCTCTGTGTGTTTCTAACCTTTGACTTGTAGCGGTGGGTCACACACTCTCTCCTGCAGCCCCTTCAGCACCTCCTGCAGCTCATTCTGGAAGTCCTCCACTACCTCCTCCAGCAGCCCTGCCTCTTTCACCGCGCGCCAGAACGCAATAGAGTCCTCTGGACACACAAACACACACATAAAACACTAACCCCACTCAGCTGATTCCACGTGCTGGTGAGTGTGTGCGTGTGAGTTGCTGATCACCTCCAATGGCCGTGACCCACCCTGAAGTTTCTTCCATCACCTCTGGAAACGAGGCCGCAGCTCCGTTCACTACAACACAGACAGCACAGGTGGTTACGCCGCACACTCACCTTTTCCTTCTCGAGTCTCTGGAAGGACCAACAGTTTGGGCCACAAGTATTTTGGCAGTGACACAATTTTTGTAATTTTTGTCTCTGTACACAACCAAAGTGGATCTGAAATCAAACAACCAGGACGTGATTGAGTGCAGCTTTAATTCATGAGGTTTAGTTTCCAGCATATGCATTTATTTTTAAAAATGATGCACCACTCATTCAGTGCATTAAGGAGTTTCTACAAGATCATTTTTCCCAGCCTTCCCCAAACCAAAGATCAGATGGAGATATGAGGTCTGCACTGACAGCAAACTTACTGTATTTTCATCTTCAGACTAATTACAGTTCTGAGTTTATGTTTTCATTTTGTTTGTTTTCAACATGGTTTCCAGAATCATTTCAGTTTTACTGTTTAAAGATGTTTTCAAAGTCTTTTATTGGATTTATTATTAGTTTTATGCAGTTTGGATAAAAATAGAAACACTTATAATAACCGTGGTCTGGGCTTTATGACTTACAGTCTGCTGATGAGGGCGTGGCAGGAAGCAGGCTGGCTGACGGGTCGGTGCTGATGGACACTTTGGTTCCTACCAGGTCTATCTTAGTGCTGCGGCAGGTGTTGGAGCAGACTTTGGTGTGCTGATAGAAATCCAGCTCACCAGAGTCCATGATTTTTCTATGAAATTAAATATGATGAAAGGCTTTTAGGACATCAAGATGCACAATTATTTACCAACTACTATGCCTGATGGAAGAGTGCCATCCTGAGGCCTATTTGTGAACTGCACATCAACCACTGAAAGGAAGGAATCTGATGAATTATGTCTGTTAATTGAAAAAAAGTTCTACTCAGACACAAAAGGAGTCCTCGGTTCAGTAAAACAAACACTAAGTGGTGTTTATTTTCATTTCTAACTGCATGGCAATAAATAAAGACCAGGACCCGGCTGCACAAAACACCAAAGACTTAACACTCCATTTTGCTTTAGAGTGTTTGAAAGAATCTCTTAAACACTATTTCCATATATCATGCTGTAGTGATGGCAGCATGTGTATGAATGTTTGTGTGTTCCCTGTCTCCTGTGCAGTTTGTTGGGTTTTTTAAATGCTTAGATCATGACCTAACTACAGCGCATCAGTGACAGTTACAAATACAGATTTATTAAAGTTAACAAACAGGGTGAATAAACGTGTTCAGAGCTGATTATTGAAGACACGCTTCGTCTAACAGCTGCTATTAGCTGCGTGATCAGCGGACTGCTACTCATACAGTGCTTTTATCTAACACACACACACACACACACACACACACTTCTGTAACAGGGCTGTAAAAGACCTGCAGAGTCACCTGAGGAGTCCTGAACGCAGCGCTGTAATAATGTTAATGAGCTTCTCTAATGACACAGCTGCAGAGTAAAGGAGGCTGCAGGGTTAAAGTTCACTGTATGTATTTATTAGCAGGTTCAGACCTGAGCATGGTGCCATTTAGTCGGATGGCTCTCTTCCAGTCCTTCAGAGTGGATTTCCCAGCTAAACACACAAACTCCTTTGGGCTGATGAGCTGCTCATTGAACTGAACAGAGAGGAAAGAAAAGAAAGTCATGACCCACCTTATCCTAACCTTCATGCCCTTCAGATTCAACACAACCTAAGCACTGTGACTGTGTACCTGGACACATTTCACATTTATCCCAGGGCAGACGAATTTCTTCCAGACCAGAGTGGCTTTGGCATCTCCGCATGTGATTGGGTAGAAAACATCAGCTTCCACATCCACCTCTTCGGTTAACTTTACTGCAGAGACAGAGACACAAACGCCCTCATAAAGCCAGCTGAAGATCTCAGAAGCACCTACAGCATCATACAGATCCGTGTGATCGGGATCTTGGAGACTGCATTACAGTCTCGATTCTTTTATTTACTTCTGAAAAACTCAGAGTGACAATGGTATGATCATTTATTCTTCACACTCCTTCTCGAGCTATCATGTTCACAAGATTTTCAGTAACCCTGACCTCTGACCTTGAGGTCAAGGTCGCCAAGATTCAAACTCAGCCGTGATTTTTAGTAGATGCACCTGTGGTGTCGACTAAAAACCCTCGTTCTCCACTTATCGTGTTCACAGTGTCAAAAGTTGCCCGCCCGCCTGGCAGGGTGACAGCAACAACACCCCGTCAGCCTTTCCAGGCGGAAGGGTAAAAACCAACAGGTCACTCTGACGTGAGTAAAGCAATGTGCAGGTCAAGTTACCAATTACTGCCTCTTCTTTTGCCAGTGAATCTGCTCTGCTGGTCTCTGCTTCTGCTTCCACTGGTGCTACTGTAAGCACATCCTCGCTGAGGGAAGAAGAAACAGGGTTAAACTCAGCAAACTTTCTTTTGCAGATTAGTACATTTGCTGTACTTGATTTTACATACAATATGTTAGTTGTAGGTGATATTTGTTAAGTAACTGGAACAGGAGGACCAGTATTACTGTTGTTAATCTGGGCTTTGAGCACAACAGGAACATTTTTTTACAGAATGTGTAAAATGGAAATGAACTATTTCAGCTATCCTGCATCTCACTGCAGGTGCTTTGAGTTTCTCTTTAATATTGTGTCTCTTTTGTATGACAGTCATACTCATCCGCTGATACATAATTTGGTTCATGCATTCTTATAGTCTTTTAGCATGTCTGTGCTGTGTTCTCTTTCGTGTTTTTGCATTGCTTTGTTATCATACAAACTTTCAGTGTTCTCATTTTGTGTTTTTGTTGCCATCTTGCTCATCTCTGTAGCCATGTTGTGTCTGTGCCAGCTTAGCATCTCTTTATAGTTGTAAATTCATACTGTGACCACAGAGGAGCGTGTGTTACCCTGGCTGCGCGGTGAGCTCTGCAGTCACCAGCACTGCTTTATCCTCCTCCGCCACAGACGGGAGGTCCTCGCTCCCCGACTCCGGTAAGGTGACGATCACAACCTCACTCATTTCCTGCATGTTCACCTCTGATGAAGCCATGGACAGTCGACGGCCCTAAACTCCCAGCAGGTGCCGGCAGGCTGCGGACAGCTATTACTGACTGTGTAGCAAAAGATTTAGTAATTACTAGAAATTATTTCCTGACCGGAGCAAAAGCACAACATAGCTATGTCGGTTAGAGCAGGAATGTGCAGATTCTCCCGGTTCAGACTGGGAGGCAGAAACTGGGAACACTGGGGTGTGCGCGGTGGCTAACTGCAGGTGCTAGCTACAACAATAACTGGGCTTCGTGGACGCCACAAAGCTCTGACATGTTTCTATGACCGTCTGCGGGGGTTCGAGTTTGTCTGAAACTTTTACTGGATGGAATTTAGTGCGTCGTCTTTCTCACGCCGGAGATCAAACGAGACGTAATGACGCTGCCGCAGATTAGGATATTAATATGATCCTGGATAACCTTACCTTACACAGGTGCTCAATGCTGACAACGATGCGTTTCCCTATAGAAAGGATGCTAACATCTTTGAACCAATTCCAGCAAATTAGCACCAAACCGTGCAGCTATGAAAGCCAAGTAGCTGACCGCTGTCTCCCTTCGACTTCACACACAACATTGCCGCCCTAATCCTAAAGGTGTTTTAAAGCCTACATACAAATACAGTTAGTCTCATTCACAAGATTTCTTGAACGCACTAAGCTAGCATTCTTCTTCTCTGTGTATATTTTTGGATGGTAAACTCACTAATGCACACGTCGCCACCTACTGTAGGAAAAGAGTACTGCAAAGATGGATACTGTTCTACGTGGTTACTGGAACTAATGTTTATACTGAAAAAAAACTTTTTTTTTATAGCTGCATAGCCATTAACTGTCGCTATTTTTCGTACACGCTGTTACGATGTTGAATGCAATAACATGCAGGACACTCAGAGTGAGCTGCACTGCTTGAGCATGTATTCAGGAAGTCTCTTAAGGTCCTGCAGGCTGGGTTTGTGCACATCAGCTGCACTAAACCCCGTAACACATGCTGTTACATTTCTAGAGAGGTGCACGTCAGGTTAAGTCATAGGTTACATTGCAGATTTCCCACAGAAGCATAAATCCCAGTTAGTGCCTTTCCACAAAAGCATAGCCTGAAATCCAAGGTATAATGCTTTGACTGTATATACCAGGGATCCTCAAGTCCAGGCCTTGAGGGCCGGTGTCCTGCAACTTTTAGATGTGTCTCTGCTTCAAAACACCTGAATCACATATAGAAGTCATTAGCAGGACTCTGGAGAACTTGACTGCATACTGAGGAGGTCATTCAGCCATTTGATTCAGGTGTGTTGGCTCAGGGACACATCTAAAACCTGCAGGACACTGGCCCTCGAGGCCTGGACTTGAGGATCCCTGGTATATACTATATCTACTATATCTTGTACTGTAGCTGAGTGGATCGTGCTGACCTCTGCACCTCCTTTTGGAGTCACAGGAGCAGGCAGGAGGTCAAACTGCAGCTGGACGATGACAGAGGTGGGGGGTTGCAAAACGTCTTTTTCACCAAGAAAGACCTTGAATAGATTTGGAACAGATAATTAAAGATTAGGTCAGCAAATGCAAAAATAAGGTCATATTTTTACTTCATATTCAGTTCTACTCATTGTTGTAACTCTAAAGGATGCTCCAATCCAATTCTACATTTTGTGTGTGTTTAAATGGAAGTTACAATAATAAAATCCTTTATTTCTGATGACTTCATAGTGGTGTTTGGGTTGAAGATGGTCTAAGTGCTTTCTAACATTCACAGGGACCAACTATCTTGCCCAAGGATGCTTTGGCACACAGACCACCAACCTTCCGATTAGTAGAGGACCTGCTCAGCCCACTGACCCACAGCCAGCCCGGAAAGGAAGCGTTGCCTGACAGGCAAGTCTCAGAGAGAAATCTTCTATAGCCGTTCATAGCTTTCCTGAAGGCGCATGCGCATTAGCGTGTGTGCGGCCGACCACTGACGGCAGCCAGCCTGTAAACACCTTCACTGCGCTCCTGGAATTTAACATGGCGAGCTGCTCGTGGTCAGAAAAAATACTCCAACTCCTCCGTCAAATTAATAACTTTTATTTAGCAGGTAGACGAGTGACAGTAAGAGAAGGACAGCATGAAGCGGATCATACGAAGGCAGCCGTATAACTAACCGCTTCCCTGTCACGTGTTTCCACAGGTTCCTGTCGTTCAAACTGCTTTCGTTTTGAGATAGACGGAGCCCAGGTGGGCTGGATTCCCCCTCATCTGGTTTCGCTGTTAACTCGCTGCCCGGATGTGTTCAGTCCGCCGCACGGCGGCGCTGTGTCCCTGCATCACAGCCTGGACTCATACGGAAGGAGATCAGAGGCTGTGGACAGCGTCCTGCAGGCTCTCAGGCAGGAGGCCTCTCTAAGCTGCCTGAAAGGATGGAGAGATGAGGTGAGGCACGCCCCGGTACAGTTCTGAATGCTCACCAAAGCCTCACTGTAGCACAGACCCTAACACCAGGTGTGAGCATCAGACAGAACAACGTGACAAGCATGTCCTCACCCCCACATCCAACACTTCCTGCTAACGGGGGAGGGGGGCGTTAGTGGAGACTAGTGCTGGGTTTAAGGTTGCTGTGGAGGACCAGCACAGAAATAAAGCCTTTCATGATTTCATAATGAATCGGCCAATAAAATATGCATTAGCAAATTCATTTACAAATTGCTTTTTACTTTGTCTATTTAGACATTAATAAAGTCATTCATTATTTGATCATTGAGAATAAAAGAAGAATTATAAATAAACTGTTAATTCCTTAATAAATATTTCAAATTGGAAAACGATTTCTAGAAAAAAATTAAATTCTCAATAAAAACCTCATTTTAAAAATTTGATTTCAAATTAAAAACAGATTTTCTAAAAACTGCAGTTTAAAAAGAGGAATAAATAAAAATTGAATCAGTGAGGCTGAGTTTCTGCTAACATTTAAAATGATTCCACTTCAGTTCCTGTGACCCAGCAAACACGGGACCGTCAGGCAACGTTCCCTGACGGATACAGGCAACGTTCCCTGAAGGTTACAGGCAACGTTCCCTGACGGATACAGGCAACGTTCCCTGAAGGTTACAGGCAACGTTCCCTGACGGTTACAGGCAACGTTCCCTGACGGTTACAGGCAACGTTCCCTGACGGATACAGGCAACGTTCCCTGACGGATACAGGCAACGTGTGCAGATAAACATAAATCAGCAGTGTGAAGTGACAGATATTATTTTAATCACCCTGTTTCAGGGTTTTTTTTTTTAACTCTTAAGTATCAGAAAGTTACGTGGAAACATCTGGACTGACAGGAGCCTGATTACACACAGCATTTTAATCATTATTTAAAGGGCTGCAGCCATAAATGTCTCTTTATCCATGCAAAGCTGTTGGTGGAAGCAGAGGCCTGTGTCTCTCTAACCCACATGTGTCACACTCAAGGCCCGCGGGCCACATCCAGCCCGATAGGGGAGAAGATGCAGAGGGAGACCTGCACAGGTGAGCTGACAGCGCATCACTGCGTCACACAGCAGGAAACGCTGCAGCAAAGTCCTGAAGACACAACGCGTCACAAGCACCGCAACACAGACAGAGAACTTTATAAGAGGCAAAGGTTTAAATCACTGGCAGTTTTGGAGGAAATAGCTTCTGAGTTTGGTGACGTACCTTATGCACAGGTGCGCTGAGCTACCTGAGGAAATCTGTCAGTTCATGGAAAGTAAAGTAAAAGTCTCAGCAGGGCTGAAACATCTTAATATGTTAAACCTGCAGCTTCAGGGACGGGACCGCGTGATTACACCTGTTTATGTTTTATTTAATGTGTTGAGGAAAAAGTTTCTGTATTCTGGCCATTCAGATTCATATTACTGATTAAAATCATTATTTTTAATCCTGTTGAGCCCACGACTCAGACTGTGTCTTCAATTTTGGCCCGTCCTATGACTGAGTTTGCCAGCCCTGCTCTAACCAATCAGAGAGCTCCTTACATCGCACCGCTGCCTAATTTGCACTGCTTTTTCTCCACAGACCAGAAGAGTCACAGAGAGGCTAAACTGAGAGTCTAATCCAGTTCATTAGCTAATCCAGCAGCTCATAAGAAAAGGAATTAAAAGAGGAATGGACATTTTAAATGTCAGGGAAAAAAATCAGTATTCCTAATTTTCAATTCATTTACTTATTTCTCTTTTTAAATGACATTTGTCAAAAGATTTGTTTTTTATTCTGAATTCAGATGTTTTTGAAATGAGGTTTTTATTTTAGGTTTTTATTGAGGTAATTTTTTTTCTGTAAATCACTTTTCCATTTGAAGTTTATTTACAAATATTTATAATTCCTCTTGTTATTGTCCATTAAGGTATTAAGTAATGAAGTACTTTATTAATATCTAAATAAATCTAAATTAAAAAGTCATTTGTAAATCAATTGTATATTAATTGCATATTTTATTGTACAATTTATTATTAAATCTCAGAATACTTTATTTTGATATGCCTGACTCTCCTGGTGCTCCGTATGTTTCCCTGTCAGGGAGAAATGAATGGGAATGTGGGCGGGGTTAGGGTCGGGGCCTACTGATCACGCTTTGTGCACACTTACAAGACTGCTCACATTAGCTTTTTTTATCTTAAGGTATAACGGCACACTGTAAGTACCAGACATTAACTAGGCAACTCCAAACCTAATTGTTCTATATTATTTGTATGTATGAAAAGCTTTCCATCAGTACTTGTTGCATCCATAACTCTTAATCTTTGAGTTTGAAACTAACAATATTATTACAAACTTTTGTGAAACGATCCCGCTTTTGCAACAAGCCAGTTTGTAAAATTCCCTCCCAGATATTCCACAATCAAATCTAAATAGAATTGTTGGAAATTGTAACTTTGTTTCAAACCAAGTGCATAAAAGTTACTGAAGCTCTGCTGACTCAGTAACATTCCAGATCTGCTCTGGCATTAACATCAGCTCTAAAACTGCACTGGCAGCTTCATGGTGCTGGTTTCCATGGCTGAGCAGCTCCTGTAGATGGAGGTGACCCAGTACTTCTGTCCATATGATCCAAACAGAAAGGCTTTTACTTTGAAGGGTTTCACTACGTGCATTATAATGTTTTGCATTTCCTTTTAATAGCAGCTCTTAATCACACGGACGTCTCAGCCTGTGCCATACAACATTTAAAGAGCTGTGAAAAAGTATTTGCTACCTTCCTGATTTTTATTTGTATTTTTTGCTTGTTTGTCACACTTAAATGTTTCAGATAATCAAACCAATTTTATACATACAAAAGCTCTCCAAACCTACCTGACCCTGTATGAAAAAGTAAACCTAATAACCGGTTGTGCCACCCTCAGCAGCAACAGCTGCAGTCAAGCATTTGTGATAACTGGCGCAGAGTCTTTGGCGTCGCTGTGGAGGAAGTTTGACCCGCTCTTTGCAGACTTGATTAAATTCAGCCACGCTGGAGGCTTCTCGAGCACAAACAGCTCATCACAACCAGATTTTAACTAGGCTTCTCCAAAATAGTAAATGGATGATAAGTTGGCTGGTACTTATACTGTGCCTTTATACTCAGTTTGAGTAGTACTTTACGTTAAGTCTCATTCACTGCGTCATGTAAGCACCATTTGTTCTTGCCTGTTCCCCGTGGAACTCTAACCTTTTTTTTTTTTGTCACTACATCAAACATGTCTATATTTCTCCAAATGTTTTAATAATGAAAACAAATGTTATTTGTGGTGTAAAGAACCATTTTATTTTTTTTAGTGAGCCCACGTTGCATTTTGGCCTTAGATTCACTGCCACTTATTTTGCCACTGAATGGCTTTTAAGTGGGTGGAATGAAAAGGGAAGCAGCAAGATAGTTTCACTTTCCTAAACCCATATGAATGGTGTGTGAAGAGGTTAAATCAACTTACAAGTTCTCACTAATAAAACTAAAACATCTTCTCTTTCAGAAGTACAGTGTAATGCCAACATTTTCTGACCCCCCTTTGATGTGGATGGAAAGAGCAGCTACAAGTAGGTTTCAACACACCGTGTCAGCCTTTTATATTTTGCCCTTGTTTGAGCTGTATGAGCAGACAATGCTGCTACTGCAGGTCTCTTTGGGGTGAAGCGGTACGGAGTCCATATCAATGGCTACACTGTCAGTGGCAGTGGGGAAGTCAGCATGTGGTTGGCACGGCGCTCCCACACGAAGCAGACGTACCCTGGGCTTCTGGACAATATGGTGAGAACAGACTGTAACAATGACATACTGCCAAAGTAGTTCCTTCTGTGCATCTGCTTGTTGTATTTTTGAAGGCAGCAGGTGGTCTAGCTGCCGGTGTTGGCATCAAACACACTCTGATTAAAGAATGTCAGGAGGAAGCGTGTGTCCCAGCAGCCATCGCTGAGAAGGCTCGTCCAGCCGCGACAGTAAGGTGAGCTCGATGCACCGCTAAGAAGAAAAAGAGGCGTTAAAGCACGAGGCTAAGG
>VUQM01097299.1:0-10739 GCA_015108615.1 Australoheros scitulus | reverse complement strand
GAATTGGTTACTTGAACATCTGGAAAGGCACCATCAATGCTGGAAGGTACATACAGATTTTAGACCAACATATGCTCCCATCCAGACATCTTCAGGGAAGAGCTCACACGTTTCAGCAAGACGATGCTAAACCGCATCCTGCAGCCATTCAAAAAAAAGAGTCCAGACGTTTCACCTACTGTAAATATTTGGAGCATTATGAAACAGACAATATGACAAAGAAGTCCCAGGATTGTTGAGCAGACAGGAACGTTGTCACATTCCTCTCCCAAAATCCCGGCACCTCCTCGCCCCCCCAGACGTTTACAAGCTGCTGTTAAAATTAGAGGGGATGCTGCATAGTGGTAAACGTGGTCCTGAGACGTGTTACTGCCAGAACCTCCAAACTGAGCTAATATTCTAATTAAAATTGTACATTTTCTCACTTTAAACAGTTGATATGTTTTTGTGTTCTACTGTAAATAAAATAATGGATTTCGGAGGTTTGGAAAACATTACATCTTACATAACATCCCAACTTGTCATCGATGGCATCTTTTTAAAACAAAATAATACCTCTTACCTTTCACTACTGAGTTTAAAATTCTAATATTGTGGCAAAGTAGCATATCTGAACACAACTCATGATAGACACAGCAGGAAACAGCAGTGTCTCTGCTGCCCACTTGTGATTTGTGTGTATTGTAAAACCATATGAAAAACCAGTGTTAGAAGCTCCTGTAGCAGCAACAGCCTCCAACGGCTGTTTCCTATAGCTGCTCCTGATACCCGCACAATAATGAGGAAGAACTTTGAACCATTCCTCCAACAAACCTCCAGTTCATCAGTATTTATGGAATATCTTCAAGTTAAGCATCTCCGTTGGTCTGAGCTCAGGACTTTAACTTGGTCATTCCAAGAGTTTTATTATTGAACAATTGTGTTGTTAATTTTTGTGCTTTGGGTAATTTATCTTCTTTCATCAGTCAAACTCTCCTCAGCTTCAGCACATGACCTGCTGCCCTGATTCAGTGCAAATAATAAATAAAAAAATAACTCATTGATTCAACTGTGAAGTCATTGTTGCTTTAATGATTGTAAAGCCTCGATTACACTTTCCACGTCGGTGAGTCCGTGATGGTCCGCGAGGGTCCAAGAGACATGTTGTGATCAGACAGTAAGTGCAAGGGTCCATGCAGGTGTCTGAATGCCTGGTTTTTTTTTTTTTGTGACTGCACGGATTCGTGCACAGAGAATTCACATTACAATGCATCAATGTATGCGCCGCAGGTGGTGGACTTCAAACAACTATAAAAGGAAGGACCGCTCGGCTGTTGGGTCTCCAGCTGTGCCTGCCCGCAATGGAGGAATCTAGACTCAAGACATCAGGCTCTGAAGTAACAATGCAGTTCCAAACCATGATGTTTCCTCCACCGTGCTCCATGGATGAGGTCTGATGTGCAGCGCATTGCTCCTCAAGAGAACAGCAACGGTCCTGAACTGCAGCATCACTATCTGTATTTTATCTTGGGAATTACTAATAAGGGGATTATACTTGTCTGCAGAGCAGGTTACAGCACAGACGTTCCTGTTATACTTCTCTGAAGTCTGCCTGAACCCTACACTACAAAACACTGTCAGGCACAGGAACATCCACACAGAGCTCGAGCACACCAACACTCAGTTACTTTATGTGGGTAAAACAACAGAACGTGAGACGTGACATACATGGCAGCATTTGGTCATTCTCATGTATTTCCCTTAGAAAACTTTACAAAAGACAGCTGATATAAAAGAATATTTTGCATACAAATAGCCAGTCCTTTAGCAAACACATACATGTAGGTATACTTGAATAATGGCAGAGTCACACTAGCCTCACAACATGTCTCCGTGTGATGTACATTTCTGCAGCCCTAATTCCATCAGTACAACACAATGATGTTTGAAGAGAAACACTGTTCTCCTTTACAAAGTGTTACAAATTAAAAGCCTCTTGGTAACTATGTTTCAGTGGTGACCAAGCACTTCTGTTAAAGAGACCCTGACATGACAGCGTACTGATGGAAGTGGTGCAGACAGCAGGTAAACAGGAGCAGATCAGAAAACACAGATGTGTCGCACTAACGCTGGAACTGCTCGCCTTCATGAGCATCATCTTTTCTTATACAGAGATCCTCTGTGCTGGAGTTACACTAAGTTACACAAACTGAACACGCTCATTCTGGAAATTTACAAAACACTGCTCATTTAATCTGTTACACACTCGAAGGTTTCTCAGAATGACACAAAGAGAAGCACAATGAAAAAAGAATGAGAATCCAAACTGTGTGTTCATCAGACATCACTGCACTTTTAATGGGATATCTAGCTTGGTGTAGGAAGGCCGATTCTTAGCAAACATCGCTGTGTTACTAATTCAAGTTTATTTTCTGATTTGTATATAGGCTTTTTAAAAAAACATTTATACTTATTTTGTATACAAAAAAACTGCAATATCCTCACATTTTTATACACCTCAGATTGTTAAACGTAATAATAATTGTACACGGGCTTTAATATATCTTGTTCAATACTTTATCTTTCATCATAATCTTATAGCTCTGCTTGATTTTTACTTTATCATATTTATTTATTGTAGTTGCACACTGTGGGTCGATCCTGTGTATGTCCTGTACATACTGCAGAATTAACAATAAAGTGGACTTAAATATTAAATGGCTAATTGATTGTTTTTAAAGAAACCATTTGCAATTGTGCTTGATTGTTGTGCTTATGAAAGAAGCAATAAATCTAGCTAACTGAGTATCTGGAGTGAGTCCAGATCAAAATTGCCAAACTCATCATCAGGTATTAATGCTCTCAGAAGTGAAGGCTATTGCATGTGGGAAGATGCCAAAAACATTTAACAGTGTGTCCTCTTCCCTTCACAGAACAGCCCAGCTGAGCAACGGGCCAATCAGAGTCTTTTGTTTGAGAAACAGTTCATCAGCTGGCATCATGAAACAATGTCTCAGCATCCAGAGTCGAAAAAGAAAAACGGAGGTCCAAGAAAAGCCATCTGAGACTACAACAAAGTGAAGGCACGAGAACACAGACTGTTACTGACAGACAAACCCAACGTAGAGGTTTGGGGTCGAAACATTTTCTGAAACAAAGAACAAGTGAAAGCATCGTGGAGGCGTGCCTGACCCCGTCACGCACACAGAGACTTTGGTGGTGGGAAATTCTTTAAAATCACTTTAATTTGTAGGACCATATCTTACCCTGTGGATGCTGACTGACTCAATACAAGTTCCTCCTGCAACAGCACAATGAGCCAAAGAATGACTAAACTGTGCAAAACTACTTATGGGAGACGCAGTCAGCCAGCATAGCTGCTGGATCTCAACCCGCTCCACAGGGTGGAGTTTCTGGAAGAATGTCAGCAAACATTAAACTCACAGCGAGAAGGTTTGAAGGACAAAATGATTTTACAGAAATCATTACTTTTAACCTTTTCAGTATCAAAACTATTTTTCCTACTCGCGTTTGGATTCATTTGATGAATAAAAGTATGATTTTCAATGAAAGGTTGTGACTCAGGACTCAGTAGGACTCATGTTATTACATGTTCATAAAGGAGGAAATCAGGTCCATATAGTTTGTTTGGTCTCTGCAGAGAAATAAAGGAAAATGACAAAAGTACAGAATAACAGACCACAAGCCAAGAACTCCAAAGACTTGTTTACATGGAGATCCATCTGTGACTGTACTGCACACCTGGGATCTGTTCTACACCTGATCCCAAATACAGCAAGCTGAAGTTTAGAACAGAGATCCATTCAGAGGTCTGGAAATCCCACCACACCTTTAAAACTGTTACTGAGAAAAATGTTCCCTTCTTTCAACGTTCTCCTTATTTCAGCTTTTATGAATCCAAAGACAAGATTACAGTATTTATATAAGATAAAAACATTTTGCATAACCTTGGACATACATGTGTATACTCTCTTTTTCCATAGATTTTTTTTCCCCTTTGGCCGAGTTTGATTTTTCTCCCTCATACCTGAAAAGGCCCCATTCAATTCTGCCCAGCATGGTGACAAAGTAGAAACAGTAGGGATGTTTTTGTTGGCCAGGATTATTTCCTCCTGCCCTCCCTACCCTGTGTGACTTGACACTCTATAGCAGGAGGCAGCCACTCTTTCTGCCTCGTTTCTTGGCCTGTAGCGCCGCCCTGGTGGCCATCTCAAACACCTCCCTCACGCCATCCTTCGTCTTGGCTGAGCACTCCAAGTAACCGAAGGCATTGATCCGGTTGGCCATTTCTCTCGCTTCCTCTGACTTCACAGGTTCCTGTTTGGGAAGAACAGAATCATGAAGGAAAACCATGACTGGCATACAGGGCAGCTAGCCTGATAGCTCATTGTTTCTAATACACTAGTCACCACCGAGCCACCAGCAGGTGTTACTGTAAAACTCCAGTGAGCTAAGCAACGTCATCAGCTTTATTTATTTTTCTACTAAACAAAAGAAGGGTATAAACAGCTGGACCATTTTCATCAGGAATGGGAGGAGGACTTTATCAGCTATCAGCTAGCACAATGCAGTCAGACAGGTACCGTTCCCCTGGCAACCAGAGAACACGTCTCCACTGCTCTAGAGTCCAGCGGCGGCGTGCTTTACACCACTGCATCAACGCTCTGCATTGAGCTTGGTGATGTAAGGCTTGGATGCAGCTGCCATGGAAACCCATCCATGAAGCTCTCTACTCACTGTTCCTGAGCTGATCTGAAGGCCACGTGAAGGTTGGAGGTCTGTAGTGATTGACTCTGCAGAAAGTTGGTGACCTCTGTGCACTATGACCCTCAGCATCCTCTGACCCCACTCTGTGATTTTACGTGGCCTACACCTTCGTGGCTGAGCTGCTGTCATTCCCAATCGCTTCCACTTTGTTATAATCCCACTAACAGCTGACTGTGGAATATTATTCAGTGACTGGACTTGTTGCACCAGCATCATCCTATCACGGTACCACGCTGGAACTCACTGAGCTCCTGAGAGCGACCCATTCTTTCACTGATGTTTGTAGAAGCAGTCTGCATGCCTAGGTGATGGTTTATACACCTGTGGAAGTGACTGGAACACCTGGATTCAATACTTTGGATGGTGAGTTTGTAGGGTCTTTACCTTTCAATATAAAGCGCCTTGAGGCGACTGTTTGTTGTGATTTGGTGCTTTATAAATAAAACTGAATTGAATAGTGTATCAGTCATGTTAATACGAGCCTTTTTTGGTAGGAATAATATGAAAGTGTGTAACTCCATAGCCTCACTAACCTGTTTCATCTTGGCTAACTCTCGGCGCGTGTGCTCATCATTTCGCAGGTCTTTCTTGTTTCCTACGAGAATAATGGGCACGTTGGGACAGAAGTGCTTCACCTCTGGAGTCCACTTCTCAGGAATATTCTCTGCATCAGGAACAAAGTGTGAAAGGTAAACTTGCAGCAGATGCAAACAGAACGTCTAGTTAAAAAATGCCTCACCTAAGCTGTCGGGGCTGTCGATGGAGAAACACATGAGGATGACATCTGTGTCTGGATATGAGAGAGGCCTCAGTCGGTCATAGTCCTCCTGACCCGCTGTATCCCACAAAGCCAGCTCCACCTGCAGGAGGGGGGGGCTATAGTTTACTACTACACAGACCAATTGTGCTTACAGTCATCACACAAAGGCCCATTTTAAGCCATGTAACAACATGCTAAGAAGACAATTGGACCCAAGCTATTCCAGCAAAGAATAAGCAACGAGCTCCTACAGTACCAACACTTTATTAGGCACACCTTGCTATTACCGGGTCAGAGCCCCTTTTGTCTTTGGAACAAATTCTTCACAGCATAGATTCAACAAGGTGCTAGAGTCTTTGATGGGAGTGGGGGTGTCCTCACAACATAAATCACCACACTGCTTGGTTTGTTTCTTTATCCTTGTTTAAGTGTTTGGTTTCATTCAGATGCATTCTGCTGCCTTTGAAGGGATTTGGATATTGGAGAAGATCACATCCATGTCTTCACAAACACACACACAAAAAAGAGCTAATGATGTATCAGAAGACTAACAGGTGACAGATGTCTCAGCCTGTAGCTGGTGTTAAATGTGACATCTCAGCATGGGTACATTATCCAAGGAGGACACATCCAGGCTGGACAAACTGATCAGGCGGGCCGGCTCTGTGGTCGGCATGACACTGGACTCTCTGGTGACGGTGGCAGAGAGGAGGACTATGGACAAACAACCGGACATTCTGGATGATGCCAGTCACCCTCTGCACACCTCCATCAGCAATGAAAGCGCATTTTTCTAAGATAAGCCAAAGGCCTATGGAAAATACCCATTAGTGTTTTGTTGAGGGAACCAGGATAATGCCATCTTCCATGTTGGCCTAAAAAAAGTTTATTCACTGCAGCACTCCGTACGGCTGAGGGCTGATTTTTCTGTTTGGTCTGATTTTTAAATGATCAAAACAACATTTTCTGTTACTTTGATCAGAATCACTCCCAGACTGGTCTATTATTAATGCCAGGGGGATAAACAGCCAACCTGTGAATGAGGCAGGAGGCTGTTAGTCTAAACTGTTTAATGTTAAGCTTTATTCAAGATGTACTTGAAGTTGACTTCAACCACAGTTAAAGACGTCCTCTGATTGGCTGCACTTAGTAAAGATGGATGACTGCACAGTTAAACGCAAAGTCCAATAATCTGCACATCACAACTTTACCAGGTCGATCTACGTATGTCAATATTCAGAAAACTACCAAATAGTATAAAGTAATTAAAGTTAGTTCCAAATTCAATATTAAGGTGATATACATATTAATGAATTAATCATTAGAATCTAATCTGCTATTAATGATTGTAATTGGGCCGTTATTAAAGTAGTTTAAATATGCATGATTTTAGAAAGAGAATTTTACTATTAACTACTATTTTACACTATTTATTGGTACTTTTATTGGTAACTGATCAAAATACTTCTTCTCCCATTGGCTATAACAGCAGTCACCTTAACATTTGTTTTGTGTGTCCTGTCTTAAAGTTCAGAGCCTCACACTACACACTGGTACGCTACTGGACGACTGTAAACATGAAAATGTAAAAATTTGAAATTGGTTGCTTGAATGAACAGCTTACCTGTTTACCATCCACCTCAATATCCGCCACATAGTTTTCAAACACCGTGGGCACGTAGACCTCAGGGAACTGATCCTTGCTGAACACTATGAGGAGGCAGGTCTTACCACAGGCTCCATCACCGACAATCACCAGTTTCTTTCTGATTGCAGCCATCTGAAAAAAATCATCAACGCATAGAGATTTACCTATTTCCACTGTTTACATGATTACAGACTCCATCAGCCAAGTTAGAGATTTAAATACATATTACCTTATTGCCAAGGACAAACTTGTTAGGATCAGTAGTTTGAACAGATTTTGTATCAGTGATCTAAGAAATCTGAAAAGGTTCTTCTAGAAATGCTGGTGTGAAAACAATGTCTCCAAATAACACTCCCAAAAATGAGAGCACATTACTTATCAAGCACAGTAACTTCCAGCTGTATTGTTTCATCAACAACTCCATCACAACTTGTTTTAAAAGTTACACATTCTACTGCATTTTACTGCTGTCCCCATTGTAACGAGGCCAAAAACCACTCAGAGAATCACTGTGTGAAAACAGAATGGAGTGATTTATAAAACACTTAAAGCCTTTGAGTAATTTAAAATACTACAAAGACAACTTATGCTGTGTTCAGGTGGACTTAAAGAATTATGTCTGTCTAAGGTGTCTGCAGCTGGTGTGATACCTGACAACCGGCAACCGTTGAGCAAACAGTCACAGTCTGGCTCGGACTGACTGCAGTCACTCTCAGAGAGATGCTGAAGGTTTGCAAATACTTGCTATCTAAGTTATAAATGCAGATGGTTGTTGCCATCAGTCTGAATGAGTTTCTGTCAATGAGCACAACTTGAGGGAACCTGATTCAACTGGCTGCCACCTGCTTGTATTCTGGTTTAATTCCCACAGAACAAGAACAAACAGTTAAATGTGAATTTATGTAGACGGCAACAAATATGTGATTATCACAGTTAACTGCTGTATTATCAGAAACAAATTGCATGTAATTGCCAACTTGACCCCAATCACTCACAGACTGATAGCAGACTGACTCCACCTTATTGCTGTTTTATTGCCATCCTGATGCACCAAAGCTGCTTTGAAGACGGCAGTTAAACACAAGGTTGCTGACCTGCATCCATCTTCAAAGCAACCATTTCAAAGGCAACGAGATCACAAATTCATTGCTCACAGTTGCAGTAATTTTGGTTTCCACTGTTTTCCCCAGTGTGACTGTAGCTTTAGAGTGATTTTTACCAGTGATGGTTTAATTTCATACATTTAACCTTTATTGTATTTTATTATAGATTTTTAACCATTCAGCTCGATCTATATTTCCTTCTTTATTTTATTTTACTCTATTTTTTCTATTTAACCAAGCTCTTTGTTTCATGTCATTTTCACCTTGTTTTTAACGTGTTTTATTTTATTCAGCTACATGTTTATTCTGCTTATTTAAGCTATTTTGTAACAACTTCCAACTCGTAAATAAAATAAATTTTAACATTAGTAAATTCAGAGGTAGAGTAAAATATTAAATGTCCATTGAACTTCTATTGATAGATTTTTTTTTTAATGATAAATGTTGCTCAGCCTTTGCTGCCACAGCTCTTTGTAAGCATGAAATTAGGGTTATGCACACATTAAGTCATAAGATGGGATAAGTTTTACTTCATTTGCCCCAAAATGTTACAGCAGAATAATTATAAATGAGATTAATTTAGTAAATCTGTAATTATACTCCAGACTAAATATTTGTGCTGCAGCTGAAAACGTACAAACTGAGTCTATGGAGTGAGACGACGGTGTGCGTGATGGTCTTCTTTCTGATTTGTGACCCCTGAAGTCACCTCAGAGGACCGATCTTGCCGGGTGAAAACCTCCACGGAGATGAGAATATTTCTCCATGCTTTAATCTGATGGAGGAGTTTGAAATCCGGGCAGCAGCAGCAGAAACAAAAGCCTCCCAGAAGGTTGAATGTGGGCTGTGTGATGAGGCATAAAGCTGCTTCATCTCCCCGTGCTGTGATTTCAGTGAGGGCCTTTTTATTTCTGCTGGCTGAGGCCGAGCTCAGCAGATCTGCAGCCAGCCGAGCGCAGCTGAACACATTAAAGAGGAAGTGCGTGTTAGCTTGATTATGTTCCTCGCTGCAGCGTAGGACGAGTATCTTAACGGGATCTGGCAGGCGTCTTCAGGATTTATGTTCGGGTGAAGGATTAAGACGTTAAAGATCCGTGGTCTTTGCCAGGTGTATTTCTCACAGTGAGATGATGGTAAGCTTCTTGGGAGGATTTCCTGCAGCTGTGACACCTCGCTCAGCTTTGCAGACAGCTGAACTTAAACAGACGTGAAGTTTGAAGGGCCCGAGCGGAGGCTGAGGAGGGGAGTTTGGATATTTGTGTGGATTCTGGTTCAGATTCAGTCGTTGGAATCAAAAAGCTTCTAGATAATCAGAACCTCTGCTGCTGAGCAGAGTTTTTGAGATCTTTATCCTGGTTTTTCTTATTCACCAACCTGTTCAGAGCGTGGCACCTGCAAGGTGCCTTTGGAGGAGGGGCTTAAGTAAAACGGAGCTGTCAGTCCAAACTCATCATTTGTGTAGAAGCAAACCTCTGCCCCAAACCTCCCAATGTAGTTTGCGTGCCAGCAGAAACTAACAAATTTCATGCTACAGTACTGTGCAAAAGTCTTGAGTCAGCCATTTCTTTATATTTTGCAGGAAAATGTGAAATAGGTGCAGCGATTTATTGATACATGCAACCGGAGATGTTTATACAGTATCTAAGGCAAAAACTGAGTTTGTACACTAACAAGCTTGAAAGTCAGTATTTGGTGCGACCACCTTTATTCTTCAGCACAGCCTGAACTTTAAGTGAGTAAAGTAACATTTTATTTCTATAGCACCTTTTCAAGATGAAAATCACAAAGTGCTTCATAATAAAATAGCAGATCATATAATTAAAAAAACATGAAACCAAATGCACGTCTCAAAAGGTGAGTTTTTATCTGTTTTTTTAAAAGACACCCCTGAGTCCACAGCTCTCAGGCTCAGAGGAAGAGAGCTCCAGAGTCAGGGGGGGCGCTGCTGCAGAAGCTCTGTCTCCTTTAGTTTTCAGCCTATCATGCACAGCCAGTGTGCTGTGATCACATGACCTCAGGGACCTGATGGGGACTCTTGGATGTAAAAGTTCACTGATGTACGCTGGTGTTCATCCATGAGCGTGACACAATGGGTCTCAGCTTGGCAAGATTTCTGAAGTGGTAAAAACTAGAGTGAACCAGAGACGTGAACATCCAGAGCGAAGGCAGAGTCAAAGGTTACCCCAAGGTCCCTAATAGAAGATTTAGCAAATGTGGCAAAAGGGGACCAAGAGTTTCTATTATCCTAGGCACAAATCTGTCAGGAGCACAAACAAGGACTTCAGTTTTTCCTCCATTAATTTGGAGAAAGTGCTCAGCTTGTAATAGTCTAAGCACCTATTCAGAATCTGTATCTTATAAATATCTTGGGGCTTGAATATATATATATATCCCAGCTCGCCCCTACGCCCCTATTTTGCCCTCCAAGCTCGGGTCCTCTACCCTCTGGTAAAAGTAAATA
>VUQM01097294.1:9348-22711 GCA_015108615.1 Australoheros scitulus | reverse complement strand
AACCGCAGTGAGAGCTTGGTCCGTATAGCCGGTAATAAGTCGGATTCGTTTCCTGTGGGTGTTGGACTCCGTCAGGGCTGCCCTTTGTCACCGATTCTGTTCATAATTTTTATGGACAGAATTTCTAGGCGTAGCCAGGTGGCGGAAGGCTTCTTCCTTGGTGGCCTCAGAGTCTCATCTCTGCTCTTTGCAGATGATGCGGTCCTGTTGGCTTCATCAGGGGGTGGCCTCCAGCTCGCAGTGGAACGGTTCGCAGCCGAGTGTGAAGCGGCCGGCATGAGAATCAGCACCTCTAAGTCTGAGGCCATGGCCATGGAAGCCGGAAAAGGGTGGAGTGCCCTCTCTGGCTCAGGAACGAGTTCTTGCCCCAAGTGGAGGAGTTCAAGTATCTCGGGGTCTTGTTCACGAGTGACGGGAGAAGGGAGTGGGAGATCGACAGACGGATCGGGGCTGCTTCTGCAGTGATGTGGACGCTGCACCGGTCTGTCGTGGTGAAGAGGGAGCTCAGTGTAAAAGCGAAGCTCTCGATTTACCGGTCGATCTACGTCCCTACCCTCACCTATGGTCACGAGCTTTGGGTAGTGACCGAAAGAATGAGATCTTGAATACAAGCGGCAGAAATGAGTTTCCTCTGAAGGGTGGCTGGCCTCTCCTTTAGAGATAGGGTGAGGAGCGCAGCCATCCGGGAGGGGCTCAGAGTAGAGCCGCTGCTCCTCCACATCGAAAGGAGCCAGTTGAGGTGGCTCGGGCATCTGATCATCTTGGGGTCCCCCCGGATGAGCTAGAGGAGGTGGCTGGGGAGAGGGAAGCCTGGGCTTCTCTGCTTAGGCTCCTGCCCCCACGACCCGGCCCCGGATAAGCGGAAGAAAATGGATGGATGGATGGAATTTTATGATTTTGGGATCATTTTTGGTCTCTTGTCTTCCATCTTGGTTAAGTGATTACTTCCTGGGCTGCCCACATGTGCACAAGCCAAGCTTTGAACATTAAAACTGAGTTATAGACTTTGGTGTGAGTCTGCGGTTTATTGCAGCCACTGCGCTGCCTGTGTGTTGATGGCCTCCAACACCTCCATATGCTGCCAACAAAAGCATCTTTGCAGCTGTGTCTTATCTCTGTTTTCTTGCCAGGTTACCCTGTGATGATCAAAGCCTCTGCAGGTGGAGGAGGGAAAGGCATGAGGATTGCATGGAATGATGAGGAGACAAGGTGTTTCTGTGTTTCTGTGTCACATCCTCAGTATACATGTAGGAGTAATTCTGTTTTTAGTGCTGCTTATGTAGTAATGACCTAAAATACTCTACCTCAGGTACTACTGCCAAGCCTTATATTGTAGAAGGAAGGAGTACCACTACTGCTCCTAGTTAGTGCTTCTGTAGCTTATGCTCAGCTGTTTGCTTTCAGACATCACTGTCAGCATCTTCAGCTCGTTCTAGTTCAACTGTTTGATCTGATGTCGTTGCGTCCCTGCTGCTACAGAAAACTGAGGCCTGCTTTACAGATGCTGTGGCTATAAAACTGCTGCTCAGTGCACTGATTCAGCTTAGACCAGCTATAATGGAAGCTGTTATCCCTGAATAACCTAATAACACACAAACTAGTAGTAATTGACTTTTTTGAATGTGCACATAAAACATTCCCAGTCCTGCTGTCTCTTTGACACCTGATAAACACAGGTGGACAAAAGCAAAGAGAGAGCAGCTGTGTCTCAATCGCTCTTTAATATACTTGGTAACTTCAGCCGTTATTGCTGAAGTCGCTTCATGTTTACTTCTGCTGTTTCTCCTGCCACTTGTCCACTGGAACGAGTGTAATCTGTAATCTGTGTGTGCCGCTCACAGGGAAGGTTTCCGCTTCTCATCGCAGGAGGCAGCGTCCAGCTTCGGAGATGACCGGCTGCTCATTGAGAAATACATAGACAACCCCAGACACATAGAGATTCAGGTACATGAGATGCAGATCTCCAGCGGGAGGAGGTGCCACTGAGCACCATTGTTGGTTGTTCATCTGCTTTCATTCTTAAACCTGCTCTCTAGTGTTTCCTCACAGACTCACTGAAATGGGTCTAAAATGACTGGACCTCATTGTACAGTGCTTAAGACTTTTGTCAGACCAATTCAATTCAGTTTTATTTATATAGCGCCAAATCACAATAAAACAGTCGCCTCAAGGCGCTTTGTATTGTGGGTAAAGACCCTACAATAATACAGAGAAAATAATATTATATAATATTATAATTAATGATTAAATGCAGAGTGGAGTATAAACAAAGTAAATAAGGTGAATGAAAATAAACAGTGACCACCCAGACCACCACCCAGTGTAAGGTTTATTCCTCAGGATTGGTCATTTTTACATTTCTGTCATGTTAAACCAGCAGTATGTGCAAGCTCTACATTTCTAATGTTAAAACATGATTATTATTTTCACCTATGAAGTTTCACATTTACTGCGTGTGGGTGAAAAGCAGAAGAAAATTGAAAAGCACTTCATTATTTTTGCCTTCCTGAACATAAAAATGAGTTTCAGTGGATGTTGTGCCTTTTTCATTTCAGTTCAGCGTCTCGGCTCAAATTTGAGTCTAAAAACACGAATTCAGTTCATTGAAATTAATCTTTTTTTTAAGTATTTTTGTTTTCTTGTTCACTGAGAACACTGATGTTTCTGGGATACAGAGTGCTGTGTGTGTGTGTGTGTGTGTGTGTGTGTGTGTGTGTGTGTGTGTTGTTAGGGGGTAGTAAACGCACATTTGAGGTGATGTGTGCGGCTGTTTCAGGTGTTGGCTGATAAACATGGTAACGCACTGTGGCTCAATGAGAGGGAGTGCTCCATCCAGAGGAGGAACCAGAAGGTGGTGGAAGAGGCGCCCAGGTTAGTGAGCTGTTCTTCATGCTTTATACCAACGTGCTTTTTCACAGGAACCTCAGACATTTGTAGTAGCAACAACAGCCAGCTGGCAAAACAAAGTGGAGTGAAGGGTGGCTCGTTAATGCGATCTTCATTGAAAGGTTCTGTACCGTCCCGCCCAGTTATCCAGCTAACAGCAGCTATGGTTTTCATGCTGACAGTAGTTCTATCTGTGTACTGTAGTACTTCACAGCAGCTCAGTAACTCAGCTGGGTTTATCCTAGAGATGCTGAGTCTTTCCCCACTCTGTGAAGCACTGTGTAATATCATTGGGTGCCTTTCACAAGTTGTACATCTGTGTGAATCTGTGCATATGCTACAAATGTTACACACATAAATCTGTAATTCATCAAAATTACCACAAAATTACCAACTTACCACGATTTATTTTTTATAATAATTCAGAGCATGTGTACGAGCAATATTCTACAAAATTCAAACAATATTTAATGAGCCATTTTTTCTTCTTCATCTCTGTTTTCCTCTTCATAGTAATATGATTATTATTTCAACTGATTTTGTCTCCAGTGGTGTAGTCGTGGTTAACACGTTTGGTTGGTAAGCAAAAGGTTGCTGGTTTAATTCCAGCTGGATTGTCAGGTTGGCCATCTGTGTAAAACGCTGCACTGAAAGTGTAGCTCCCTGCTGTGGTGCCCCCTTGTGGCAGGTAGCTTTTATTTGGATTGACTCCCCTGTTAGGCTCCTTTTTTTCCACATCCACTTTTTTAATTGTTTAAAGCTCTTTAGAGTTTAAATCGGCCAAATCGGAGTATAAATAATTACAGGTATATTTATCTGATTTAAAGTCGACACAGTGAATAATATCATCTGTTGACAAAACATAATGGAACTAAACTATGAAGACAAATAATATAAAACACCAGTAAATTTAAACATTTTAACTCCTCCGAAAAGAAAGTACAACAGAAACAAAGGAAGGCCAGCTCCTCTTGTTTTTGATATAAAGCAGAAGGATATTGTCGTCATGCTGTCCATCCGAGTGAATTTCTGCTCTATAAACTCCAAAACCACAGGCAGCCATTAAATTTGGCGTGTGTGTTCTTTACTGTGCAGCATGATATTCATATTCATGGATGTTTAGTACCTTTGTGCTCTTTGGCTGCGTTTATCTGAAGCAGAGAGTGAACAACATGGAGGATTTCAGGCTGCTAATGCTATGATTATATATGCTAATGAGATGTAGCCTCTTTCTCATATATGATTGGCTTAGCCTAATCATGTGATCATATTGTGCTGTGCCTACTATACCTTCATGACCATTATTGAGTGAAATGGAGAAAGTGGGATTCCTCCTATCCATCAGCTGGTCCCTGAACAGCTGGCAGCAGCTGGTAGTGAGAAACTTCCAGGTAAAGAGCCGATCTGTTTATAGGAGCATCAGCTCCAGGCTGCAGCCCAATTGGTTAGCCTGTAATACCAATTTCTGATTGGCTGAGCATTGTCTAAAGCCAACAATATTGCTCAAGTGTAAACAACATGGTTCCTTATGATTATAGGGATGTTATACATAATGCAGCAGATTATGTAGTAATATTCCTTTACATACTCAAGTATAATCTGATGTGTGTACCTTGTAAGTATGCATTATATCTGGCTTATTTTTTATATGAATAGAAGGACATTATGTAGTATACAGTCTCTTACAGCATGCTTAAAATAGTTTTGATTTAATGAGTGTTGTTAATATTGAAAACACATTTTTGCTGGAGGATGTATTATATCTGTAGTAACCCAGGAGGGACTGAAAGTATTTGGATAAAAGTTTAGAGCAAGGCCTCCAAATAGTTTTGCAGTAGATAATCAGACGTCTGCTGAAGGGGTTTCTGTCATGAAATGGAGCTGTAATGTTATCCTGACTTCTATATTTAATGTAGATTTTCATAAATTGTCCCAATTGGTGATTTTGATTATAAATAAGATGAACCCCCTGCCTAATGTTTTTCCCACAAATCCTGACCTTTCCAGCACATTGAAGGAAAAACTGGGCCATTGTAACCTAAAGACAGAAGCACTAAATATGAGTATAAATAAGTTTATAAAAAATCCTTTGTAAGGCTCTATCACTGAGGTTGGATCCTCATATTCCACGCCTAATTCATAATTATCAAAATGCTTTTATACAACCACGCCAAGGATTTCACAATATTCAAAGAGTCCTAAAAATAATTCATGAAAAATTCTATACTGAAGGACATGGTGGTACTATCACTAGAATGGCCCTACTTATTTAATGTCCTGCCTAGATTTGGATTTGGAACGAGCTTTCTTAAATGGGTTAAAAGCCCGAGTACAAATCCAACAGCCAGTATCTTAACAAATTAGTACAGTTTCTAAACCAGTCACCATTAAAAGATCTACTCATGTCCACTGTCACCAGTGTTCTTCGTACTGGCCGTAGAACCCCTGGCTATGACTCTAAGAACACAAAGAGGCCTATTAAGCGTCCAGATTGGGGGACAGGAACGTCGAATTTTCCAATATGCAGATGACATAATTATTTTTCTTACAAGTCTATCAATCAGTTCCCAAACTGAATGCAACAGATAGATATGTTTGGACTATTCTCTGGCTACACCATTAACAATTCAGAAGACTTAAACCAGCTATGCTGCGTTTCCATTAGTGCCTACTCAATGCGGATTGACTCGACTCGCCACGGTCTCTTGTTTCCATTGGAATTGAGTACCATCTCAATGTGGGTGGAGTTGATATAGCAACACACTAGCTAATGCTAGTTTACTCTCGTCATTATGCGTAAGTCCCCTGTACAATCTTTTAATGGATGAAGGTTATCATCGTTAAGTATTATAATATGTACGCTGTGTGCATGTTTCAGATGGCTCTTTTGTTGCAAAACTACCGCTGCAAACTGTCGGTCTCGGCATTCAACCGTGCCTCCACTTTCTTGCTGTCGGGTTTTAAAAATGGCGCGGTTGATTCTGGCGAAGGAGTCGCTCTCGTGACTTCACTAGTGACGACACTCCCTGGCCAATCAGTGGCATGCTGCTGTTCGTCACATTTTCGGAACCCCAGCTGAGTGGGTACTAAATGGTAAATGGACTAGCTCTTATATATAGCGCTTTTCTACTCAGTCAGAGCACTCAAAGCGCTTACACAACACGTTTTACATTTACCCATTCATACAAGCACTTCCATATTAATTAAGCTAAGTGCTTTTTAATTATCTACCATTCACACACATTCACACTCCGACGGATAGCAAATTGGGGTTAAGTATCTTGCCCAAGGATACATTGGCATGTAGCCTGGAGTAGCCAGGAATCGAAACCCTGACCTTCCGATCAATAGGTGACCCGCTCTACCTACTGAGCTACAGCCACCCCAAAGAAGATCCTGGTACCAGGTACTAATTGAAATGCCTACAAACTGTTGAGTCGAGCCGTGCTGAGTAGGCACTAATGGAAACGCGGCATTAGTAGCCATGCTCAAGCTATTTGTTTGTGTTTCACTGAAATTAGTTTTTGTGCCTCTCCAGTACTTTCCTGGACCCTGCCACGCGACGGGCGATGGGTGAACAGGCAGTTCAGCTGGCCAGAGCTGTGCAGTACTCCTCTGCTGGAACTGTGGAGTTTCTAGTGGATTCTAAGAAGAACTTCTATTTTCTGGAGATGAATACACGACTACAGGTCTCTGTGTATTAATGTAACGGAGTCATTTGGCCGGTTCTTTCTCACACAGGTCCTTGTTGGCTAGGGAATGAAATATGTCAGTACAGGTAAAACTCAGCCTTACTAGTGTGCATGTGTGCATCCATCCAGTTAATGCTGTTAAGTCATTGATTATCTTTCACATTTCTTTAGCTTTCATTTGTACTTGGAAAACCCACCGAGGAACAAGAAAGCCTTTTTCATCAGAGGTACAGGTAGAGACAGCCTAAATAAGTCTTGACCGTGTGAGTGGAAAACACTTCATGGCTCTCCAATGACTTTGTATAGCATCAGTTAACAAACCAGAGAAAATGCCTAAAGCTAGATTATCCTGTATTTCTATAGAAGAAATCCACAAAGACCAATAAGCTGTTGCATTTCTGAGTCACTCAGAAGGACAAATAACTTCAGTCAGCTTCTGATGCAGGTTTGTGAGAAGGTCTAGCTTGGTGGTAAGGGCATTGGTGCCTTTTTGAAATAATGAAGTTACAAATCTAAGAGTAAGTAGGGGTGACCTTGCCTAGCTGGTCCCCACAGTGTGAGGATACAGCGGTTAGCACTGTCACCTCACAGCAAAGGAGGTTCAATCTCCTCGCTGGCTGGAACCTTCCTGTGTGCAGTTTGCATGTTCTCCCTGTGTGTGCTCAGGGATTCTGGAGCACTTTGAGTGGCTAATAAGACTAGAGGAGTGCTTTAAATTAGCTTTATGTGCCGTGTGCTGTAAATTTCACTTTATTTATAATTATGTACAATCCAGAACAACACACACCTATTCATTGGAGCATTTCATCTGTGAAATAACCACCACCCACCCATCTGTCCATTCACCCATTTTCTTCCACTTATTCAGTTCAGGGTTGTTGTTGGGCTATGCCCACCCCCACCCCCACCCCATCACTTGTTGGGTGCTTTCTCTTTGCGCTGCGGTTTCATGTTTCCCAACGCTGATAAACTTCCAACATTGACCTTTGTGACCTTTGTGTCACAAAAATTGGCTGTTTGAACTCAGCTGAGTTGTTGCCACAGTGAGTATTATTGTAATAGTCCTACTGCCGGGTCACTGTTCACTGCACAATGGCACGCAAAGGTTTGGAACCCCAGGTCCAGGTTAGTGGTCCCTCGCTATATCGCGGTTCACTTGCTGTAGCTTCACTTCACAGCTACATAATTCATCATCTTCATCATTCAAGTTGTAGTAAGAGACTGGGGGAAGGTTTTTAGGAGTGTGGGAAGGGTTTATAAAGCTTTAAAATACATATAAATAATAAAATAAATATCTAAAAAATACAACGCCACTGCTTCGTGGATTTTCACCTGTCACGGGGTCTCTGGAACATAACCCCCATCATAGGTGAAGGATCACTGTATGAGTCAGTTAAACCTCTGGGATATTGATGTTGTCAGGTAAGTAGCAGAGGGGGTCTGTTAATCAGTTTCAGCTGCTTTGGTGTGTATGAAATAATATATAACAGCAGGTGCACTAGAGGGGCAACAATGAGACAACCCCCAAAACAGGAATGGTTTTCCAGGTGGAGGACACTCACAGATTTCCCTCCTCATCTTTTCTGACCGTCTTTCACTTTCTTTTAACAGAACAGGTCCACCACTGTGCCCTGTGCTTTCCACAGATGAGAGCAGGTTCACTCTGAGCACATGTGACAGATGTGAAAGGTGAACACTATGCTGCCTGTAACATCGTTCAGCATGACTAGCTTGATGGTGGGTCAGTGATGGTCTGGGGAGGCAGTGGTCAGTAGTATCCATGGAGGGACGCACAGACCTCTACAGGATAGCTAACAGCACCCTGACCGCCATTAGGTTTCAGGATGAAATCCTTGGACCCATTGTTGGACTCTACACTGGCGCAGTGGGTCGTGAGTTCCTCCCGGTGCACAACAATGCACAGCCTCATGTGGTGAGAGTATGTGGGCAGTTCCTGGAAGGAAGGAATTAATACCACTGAGTGGTCCCCCACACTCACCTGACCTAAATCCAGTACAACACCTTTGAGACATTGTGTTTTGGTCCATGCAACATTGCCAGGTTGCACCTCGACTGTCCAGGAGCTCAGTGATGTCCTGGACACCATCTGCCATCTCATTAGGAGCCCTGATGCTGTCAGGCATGCATACAAGCAGGTAGGAGCCACACAAACTACGGGGAACCATTTTGAGTTGCTGCAGTGTAATTTTGGCAAAATGTTCTAGCCTGCAGCATCATTTTTTTTTTCATCCTGATTTTCAGGGCGTCTTTGAATTCAGTCTTCTGTAGGTTGATAATTTCATTTCCATTAAATGATATGGCATCCTTTCATTCCTAACGCATTACCCAGACCATATCAGTGCAGATATTCAGCAGGACTTTTTCTTCCTATTGAGATCTGATGTGTTTTCAAAGTGTTCCTTTAATTTTTTTAAGCACTGTGCAAACTGAATTCAAAACACTGGCACACTGTGTAAACTCATAACCTCGTATGTAATCCACAACAGAACACAGAAAACAAATATTTAAAGTGAGAAAATGTTCCATTTTAAGAAAAACATTAGCTCATTTTTTAAATTTGATGGCAGCAACATGTCCCACAAAAGCTGGAACAGGGTCATGTCTGGGAACTGAGGAGATCAGCTGCTGAACTTTTGGGAGAGGGATGTTGTTCTGTTATTGTCTGATATGGGATTCTAGCTACTCAACAGTACTGAGCCTTATTCGTTGGATTTTTCATTTCATGATGCACCAGATGTTGGTCAGCTGGTGAAAGGTCTGGACTGCATGCAGGTCAGTTCAGCACCCGGACTCTCCTATGAAGCCATGCTGTTATAAAAACTGCAGCATGTGGTTTATCATTGTCTTGCAAAGCCCTTCTTGAAAGAGATGCTTGGATATGAGCACATGTTGCTCTAAAACCTATACATACCTTTCATCACTGATGGTGCCTCTCCAGATGTGCAAGCTGCTAACTGACTAGGCATTAATACATTCATTTTTAGTGAATGAATGGAAAATTAATGCTGTGCATTTACCATATGGGTATTGTTTAGATCTATAACAAGTGAAAACAAGTTGAAGATGAATAGAATAAAAATAAAAATTGAACTAATCTAATTTCTACTTTTCTGCTTACTGTGGTCATGCTAGTTCACTGTTTAGTATTAATAGTATTAATCAAGTTGATGACAACAATGAACATAATCAGAGAGCAAGAGAGAGAGGGAGAGAAACCAACAAGGGAAGTGCTGTCATCTGGATCGGCCCTGTGATAGGCTGGCAACCTGTGGCCTCTCACACAAAGCTGAGCCTGGCACCAGCACCCTGTGACCCTCAGTTGGAGGGATAATTCTTGCCAAAAGATCCAACTGGCATTGCCGTCATGACAATTCTTTCCCTATATTGTTTTTTTTATTTTTTTAAACTAACATTCTAATGTTAAAATATCTTTGTAGAGTTACTCTGAAAATGCTCATTTTCAAGGACTGCCATGGTCCCTCAGTCCTCCTGTGTGAGGTTTTTGCTCACTGTCTCCTCTCTTCTGTGTGTGTTTTGTGTGAGTTAACCTCGCCTTTGTGTTTCAAGTGTAGCTACACAAGCCAAAGGCTCCAAGTGCATGTGCTCACCTGTTCGTCTCATCTGCTGCCACTATTTAAGCTGGTGGTTTTCCTTTAACCATCGCTTCACCCTTGAAATAACTAGTTAGTGAAGCTGGCTCCTTGCTTGTTGTTTTCGCTCTGCTTTTCGTCCACGCTCCACTTCTCCTTCTTATTCCTGTGAACTCCTCAGGGAGTAAACGCCCGCAACAGCACTCCTCCAGCGGACTCGATTTTGGTCAATTCCCTTCAGCTGAGCCCATGTCATTCTGGCAGAACTATCTAAAATCTCCTTCTCCCCAGTTAGATTGCCCCAGCCTCCTCTGTTAGAACTGTCTGATCTCACCTCATTTCAAACCATTTACCCTGACCTTGCAGAAGTTTTCAGAAAAGATCTTGTGCTATCTCTTCCCCCTCATCACCCTTATGATTGCTCAGTTGACTTGCTACCTGTGCCCCCCCTTGCCTACCAGCAGACTCTATAGTCTATCAAAACCCGAAAGAGAGGTCATGGAGAAGTCTATAGCTGATTCACTTGCAGCCAGAATAATTAGACCATCTTCATGTTTATCTTGATGAAATCCTTATCTTCTTGAAATCCGTCCACGAGCACGAGTCCCATCTCTGCCAGGTTCTCCAAAGCCTCCTCGAGAACAAGCTCTCTAGGTAAGAATGTGAGTGGGCCTATGTTCCCTCCAAGGTCTGGTGTGAGGGTGGGGTGGGGTTGGGTTGGGTGGCACTGTCATGGTCTTCCTGTGTGGGTTCACAATTTACTTTCTCTCTTTTTCTCTCCTTTTTTGCTCTATCCATCCTCCCCCTTGTCTGTGTGTGTTCTGTGTGATTTAACCCTGTCTTTGTGTTTCTGGGGCAGGACCCTTCTTGGTTCTCCACCTTTGGCCCCACGCGCCTGCAGGATATGTGCTCAGCTGTTCCCGATCATCTCGTCTGCTGCCATTAATTAAGGTGGTTTTCCTTTGGTCATCACTGGATTGTTGACCTAACCACAGTTAGTGAAGGAGGCTCCTTGCTTGTTGTTTTCGCTCTGTTTTCCGTCCATTCCTTGCTGTTTTCCTTCTGTGCAGAAATGCTGAAGGTTTGGAGGAGGCTTTGTTTCCCTGTGGGAGATTCTGTGGAAGAAGAAACTGTGGATTGACCTGTCTTGTCTGAAAACTGGATTTCTTGACTGGAAATCTGCACCAACACGTGTGAACGACTATCTGTAAATAAAATGGTTTAACTTTCATCTGCAGTCCTGCACTTGAGTCCAGTCTGCCTGATGGTCATGACAAGGATTTTATAACTCTCATCTTGTTTTTTTTTCTGTTTCTTTTTTAAGAGCCAGAATTTTGCAGGAAGTCAAATCTGAGAACACTCTAAGTGGTGACCCTTGAAAGAAAGTTTTTCAGTTCACAGGAACTGACAGCAGAAACTGACATCCGCTGATGTTTAAGATCCAATTAAAACTCCCCAACCCAATTTAACTCCTTTGCAGCAATATCAGATAAAATCTTACATCCAATTTCTCACTGTTTTCAACAGAATGTATAAAGAGAGCTACCATATTTTAATAGAGGACCTGTTGTATTAACTGTTGTATCTGTAAAAGATAAAGATACAATAGTTAATCTGATGAAGTGCATAGTGTTGAGTTATCTATGTGGAGCACATATTTACAGGACAGACATCAGATGTACTCGCTGTACTGATGGTAATGATCTAACTGTGGTTGATATCATGTGTACACTTTGACTCTGAGGGGAAGATTAGATCAGTTAGGGTAAATTATTAAATGCCCCTCAAAAAATAAAAGGAAACACAGTCAGAATATTAGACAGTACTGAATAAAGTCTCAAAGACTTAAAATGGTTACAGCAAAAAGACAACGATGTCTATTAATCTGTGGTTTATATTAGCATTATTATCTTAATATTAGTTAATATTAGAAAACAGAAAAACAACCATCAAAGACAGCTCTGGGCTACAGCTGGACTTGTAGTTATTGTGCTTCTTTTAAGCACATTTAACATCCCAGGTGGAAGTTGAGTAAATGCTAATTAATTTAAATAATAAAAATGAAATAAATATTTTGTTAATAAGCTGCTTAATATCTCAGAGCCAACAGTTTCCTGGTGTAGTGTATTAATAAAATACTGATAATTAGCTCAACTGTGTACTATTTCTGAGAGGAAATGTTTAATTATCCAGTTGACTGGTGGGGTTTAGGAATAGGATTTGGTTGCATTATGAAGGCCCACAGAAAAAGTAGTTGCTTTCCAAATAAAGTCTTATCAATGCATTTGGCCTTGCAGTTCTTCTGTTTTTCCATTTGGGTACACTGAGCAGTGATCCCATAGCAAATGATCTGTTTGTAAGAGCTACTGTTGCACTTTATTGTACATCACATTGCTGACTATACAGTTATCCAAGTCAACTTTATAGTCTCCATGTAGGTAGCATCAGGAGCTACAGAGCTAAACTCATATTCAAATACACAATTGACACAGAGCCTTTATCCTGTTAATAATCAGAGCAACAGCTCACTATATAAATAATGGATGTAAAATGATTAAGCCCCAGAGCACACAGGGCCCACAGAGACAGTATGGATATACAGTATTCTGCTGAAAAAAGTCAATAATACTAAGAAGCTATGACCAGGTTGTATGTTTAATCTCTGTGCCATTTCCACAGCTGGACAAGTATTCTGTGATGTCTGACATAACAGTTGTGGGTACAGTGTTCGTACTGGCCTGTTTCATACTGTCACCATCTCTGCAACAACAGTATACGATGATCGAGCAGCTCAATAACAGAAAGCAAAGCCGTACGAGGTAAAGCTGAAATAAACTAGGTAATCAACACTGCTCCATCTTACTGACTTGGTCAATTTCAAATATTGTAATACTTCTCCAACTGTTTAGTCCACACATTTAACTAATACACTAGTAAGAACTGCCAACCAAATTGATAGGACTGAACCTCTTAACTATTTAGGGTTACAGTAGGATTAAAGGTTAGGTTAGGTTAGGTTTTACCTACAGTGCTTATCAGGTTAATTAGACCACCTTTCATAAGAACAAGCAAACACAAATGTTTTAGAAACCTGTCAAAAAAATTTACAGAAACCTAAAAATCATATTGTTATTTATTAGGCAAAAACTTAAATGAATGTTTCCATACCCCAAT
>VUQM01097289.1:0-13736 GCA_015108615.1 Australoheros scitulus | reverse complement strand
TGGGTATCTTGCCCAAGGATACATTGGCATGCAGTCTGGAGTAGCCAGGAATCGAACCGCTGACCTTCCGATCAGTAGGTGACCTGCTCTACCTACTGAGCTACAGCCACCCCTTCACATGAAACTTGCACCATTTTTTTTTCTTCTTGATAACTGACTCCTATAGTAAATGAAGTCAGTCTTCCAAGGGCCAGTATCCTGCATGTTTTAGTTTGCTTCCCGGTTCAACACACCTGGATCATGGCTCATTAGCAGGTCTCTGCAGAACACTGACATGCAAAGGAAGTAGTTGCAGGGTGTTGAACCAGGGAGATAACTAAGACAAGCAGGATACTGACCCTTGAGGACTGACTTTGGACACCCCTCAGTTAACTAAAATTAAAAAATAGTGTTCACATTTATCGCAATAACTATTAAGGGGGAAAAAAAACCTTAAAAAAAATAACTGGTAGTGGGTAGGTTCATCAAAATTAGCAAATGATATATTGTCTAATATTTGTAGGCCCAGTGAAAGTGAATGTGGTGGTAAAACTTAACTCCATCACAAAGGCACTGAATCGTTGTGACGGAAATACAAAATCTGACACCTTGATGAGCCCTTATTTAGCACAACTTTGAATGAAAATGTCCTTTTTTAAAAACAATTGACACTTACGTTGTACTCCTTCACTAGCTTTTCAGGGTCTTCGTTGAGATACAAAGCTAGTGCTTGGAGGCTGCAAGATCTTCTTGTTGCAATGGAGTTGTTCTGCAAAACAAAACACAAAATATAGTGCATAAACAAGTCATTAACATTTGGAACATGGAAAAGTCCCTAAAAGTAATCCCTGACACATATCAACTGTTGACCAGCCAGCTTTAATGCAGAGGTCACACATACATTCATAAAATCCTATTTATCTACAGGTACACTTGTCAGCAAACAACAAGGGCAGGGATAAGTGTGAAAGTCCATTGATGGCTACAGTCTTATGTGACTTGTGTTAGTGTAAAGGTGGATGGTGGGGTGGCAGAATAATTATGAAAACTATCTGCAGCAACTTTAGTAAGCAAGTAATTATACACAAACCTTGTCAATGACAGCCATAATGTTTTTGATTTTGTGTCCCACTGCTCCTCCTTTCTTGTGGAGAACTTTGGCCAGCCTGTCAGAGTAATGGCCCAGTGGTGCCATAAACTTTGGGATAAGTAGGATGGTGGTAATGCGCGTGAACTCAGCACTTATCTAGGTAAATATTTCAAACAGACAAAAACAAAGTGCAGAACAGGGTTAACACACAGCTTAAAATTCTTCTACAAGTAAATCACAAGATTACAATATAAAATTGCAAAACATATTTCATCTGTTTCATATTGCAAGTTATATTTCCCAACCGTAAATGTTGTACAACTCTTCAGTGGTTTTAATCTAGAATACCCAGTGTGTAGAATACCTATGTGTTGACTCTCAGTGTATCAAAATTGGTTTAAAATAGAAAATTACATCTACCATATCAATACATCTACACAACTTTTAAAATAATTTATGCTTGAACTAATTTGCTTAACAACTCTCACACTTTGTACATTTATAAGAATTAAAATGATCAACATTATCAATTTTTGTTATATTATACTTATTATATTTCCACAGTTGGAATTTGACTTTGCATGCCACTGAAGGACCAGGACAATCCTTTGTAACTTTGGCCCAGATCTAGAGTAGTTTTGGAGGCCCTTGAAGAAGTCCCAAAATAAGTTTGAGGTTATTAAAGAGGTTTTTAGTGGTCATTTAGGAGGTTTTAGAGATCTCTTAAGGCAGTTTCTGACATCCTTAGAGAATGTAAAACTTCGTGGACGTCTAAAACTTCCTCAAAACTTCAGAAAAATATTTCAACAAACTGGAATACTTCTTAATGACCCTCGAAATGACATACTTTATAACATTTACATGCACACTAAGATTAATTAGGTAATCTGATTAGTAGTAGTTTTATTTAATTTGAGTTTATCTATTAGTTGACACTTTGCATATGAGACCAAATATTTCATTTAGTACTAGTTGATTTCAATAAATAAAGTGAATTGAATAAACATCAAAGATTGCTGTTTGTTCCATAATAGTTTGCTCAAGAACAGTGAGCTGGTTTTAAGCTATACTGCATAGCCCTATTAGAAAATCAACCTTCAAATTCAAGACTTACCTCATGTTCCATAAAAAGAGCTGGCCATCTATTTTTGAATTCTGCGACAAATGGCACCTCTTGAACCACCTCATACCGCCGATGAGCAAAGGTTTTCTCCATTTTCTCTTTTATCACCTGATGGTTGTTCCTTTTCTTTGCCTCGGTTAGCAGTTCAACTCGCTGCTTCTCAAAACTCTCTTTGTCTTCTCCAGCTGGGACAAAAAATGGACTTCTGCTCTCTGCATTGGGGTCCTCTGTCTTGCCTGCCATAGCAGTATGTGACACCGACATCACGTTGACAGCATTCCAGGGAGGCTGAGGACATTGAGTCCGAATAGACCATGTTCCATGTGCAGGAATCCAGAAGGGGCTGATAGTAGAGCTCCTCCTCCACATCGAAAGGAGCCAGTTGAGGTGGTTCTGGCATGTTCATGGGTGAGGTGCTCTGGAAAGGGCACACCCAGAAGCCACTGGAGAGATTATATCTCTCGGCTGGCCTGGGAATGCCTTTTTTAATTTAAATTTTTATTAAATTTGAAAAAACAAAACAAACAAAAACAAAACAAATAACAACCAAACCCCAGCCCCATTCAAACATACAAAACAAACACAAAATAAACAACATAAAATACAGATAACAGCATAAACTAAACCAAGCAGCACATGCCCAATATACTTTCAACAGAATATAAATAATTGTAAACTCCCCAACCACTATGCTTCTTTTATAAAAAAACTAAAACTTATTCCAGACAAATGTATAGGATTCCTGTCGGTCCTGTAATTTGGCTATCAACAGTTCAAAAGATGCAATCTCAGTCATAGTTTTTATCCACTCTCTGTATTCAGGTCTTTCTTGGCTTTTCCATTTACAAAGTATAACCCTAGCTGCTGCATGAAATCAGTTAGTAACAAAGCAAATGCATGTTTAGAAGTTTTTGGCAGACATGACCTGTCTCCTAAAAGACACAACTGGGGCAATACAGGCAAAGGTATGCCAAGCCACTTTTCCATTGTTTTGATTACCTTTTGCCAAAAAGGCTGTACCAAAGGACAGGCCCGTATTGCATGAATAAAAGTACCTTTCTGCCTCTTACATTTCCAACAGAAACTGTTCTCCAGTACATCCATTCTAAAGAGACGACTAGGTGTGAAATAATAACGATGAAGTATCTTAAAATGTGTCAACTTTCCTCGAGCCTCTCTTGTAAACCAGCCCATTTTGGAGATTATTTTTTTCCATGAATCCCTATCAATATTAACCTGCAAATCTCTTTGCCAGATCAGTCTAAGGCTCTCACTGTTGTCATATAAAGTATTAGCCGTCATTTTATAAAACATAGAGGCTGACTGAACACTTTGTGATGCTTGAAAATAAAGCTGTACTACATTGTCTTCCTCTGACAGGTACTTAATCACCTCACTCAAACTGCTACGTATTTGTATATATTTCCAAAAATCTAATTTGTTTTCTAAACCAAACTGAATTGTTAAGTCTTAGTAAGGTTTAATTGTTTTATGAGTGGCCGAATCAGCAATAATTCTCATGCCCCTAGACAACCAGGAATTCCAGAAAACTACGTTCTTCCCCACTTTTACTGCTGGGTTATTCCAAAGTGATGAATATACCTGTTTGTGATGTGAAATCTTTAACATTTTATGGCGTTTAACCCAAACATTTTTAGAGTGCTGGAAAATTGGATTAATCTCCTTAGTTCATGCTCATTTAAACTGGAGTTCTTTGTGATAAAGCTTCAATTGGACTGAAGGGGGCAGCATATTCTTGTTCTATATTCACCCACCCTGGGTAGTCATTCTCCTCCTGCCTACAATGTCTTGCCAATTTAGTCATCTCATAAGCAGTGTTGTACAGCTCCACATTGGGTAGTGAAAGCCGTCCTTTCTTCCTTATTACGTAAAGTTTATTTAAATTAATCCTACCTTTTTCCCATTCCATAAATAATCTTTAATCATTCTATTGTGCAAAAAGCTCTCCAGGTATTGATATCAGAAGCATCGTTGACAAATAGTTAAACTGTGGCGGAATCACCATTTTGACTATATTTATTTTCCACCACAATGTTAAATTAAGCATCTTCCACTTCTCCAGACTGCTCTTTATGTTTACCGGGAGAGGAGTCATTTTAATATGTATTATATCTGATATATTCGCACACAGTTTGACACCTAAATATTTCATACCAGATAAGAGCCATTTAAAGTGCCCAGCACTAGCCATATCTGGCTGACATGTCTTGGATATGGCTATAGCTTCTGATTTATGCCAATCAACCTCGTAACCAGAGATATGAGAAAATAAGTCAACCTCATCAAGAAGAGCCTGGGTAGAGGACGCTGGATCCGACACTAAACAAAGGATGTCATCTGCATATAAAAAAAGCTTATGTTCTCTTCCACCAGCCTCCACCACCTTGATTCTAGCCTCCTTTCTTATCGCCACTGCTAACATTTCTACCACTAGTGTAAACAGCAGCGGGGACAAAGGGTCCCCTTGATTTGTGCCTCTAAATAACCTAAAAAAGTGGGAAATCAGACCATTTGTGACCACTGCTGCACTCGGTTTTGCATAAACCATCTTAACCCAACCTGTGGAAGAGAGGCAGAGAGCCAGAGATTAATAATAACTAAGTATTAAATGCAGAGCGGGGTATAAACAGAGTGAAAAGAGGTGAATGAAAAAGAAATACTCAGTGTATAATGTGAAGCCCCCCCAGAAGCCTCGGCCTGTTGCAGCATAACTAAAGGAGGGTTAAGGGTCACCTGATCCAGCCCTAACTATAAGCTTTATCAAAAAGTTAAGTTTAAACTTAATCTTTTTCTTTTTGTTAATTAAATTTTTATTAAATTTGAAAAACAAACAAACAAACAAACAAACAAAAACTAACTATAAGCTTTAACTATATGCTGCACTCGGTTTTGCATAAAAAAAAGGCTTCAATTTTGTCTGCATCAGTCGGTGTTTCAAAGGAGTAGAGCTTTAAATAGTGTGAAATGTATGATTAAGCTTACATGCTTTAGTTACTATACTGCCTTGTTCATTTCTAATTCCTGGAATTAACTAAGCAGCTTCCTGCTGTTTCAACTGCCTTGCCAATAGCTTATTAGCTTTTTTCCAATTCTCAAAGAAATTTGCCCTTGTTTTAAAAAGTGCATAAAAAGTTTCAGGCTACTGTGGGGCTGACTCAAACTCCCTCCTCAGCTAACAGTTCTGATAAGATGTAGAGTTCATCAGCGGCTAGGTCAGTGAAATCAGTCCAACACAGGTCAATTTGTTGTTTTTCTTTTGATTCTATTTTAATACAATCTTGCAAAGCACAATGAATAACTGTGTGACTAACTGGTGTTTAAAAGGTCATATATATAAATAATTTTGTCCTGATGACTGGCTGCTTGTTTTGGTGCTCTCTGTGTTAAATCTTTTGTAGATGGTATCCAAGGACAACTTCTAGATCTGTCTGTGTAATAAACCATTTGGCACAGATCAAGAACATGTTCTTTTGTTTTTTTTTACATCGTTTCTCATTTTGCTCTACTGCTTGGTGGGTCTGGTAGTCCAACAGCCAATAGCAACATTAGTCGGAGGATATTAAAGTGCTGCGTTAGTGTTTCAGCAGGGACAGGAGGATGGAGATCATCCCAGCGCAGATGTGACAAACTGTACAACATCTCAGTCCTCAGGACCAGTTTGACTCTTCATGAAGTCCAATTCTGAAAATGTTTCATGCCATTAATTTGATTTTGTGTTTTTTCTTTGGCAGATATTTGCTGATGAGCAGAAAAAAGAAGTGATCTCACTGCACTGAATTAATGTCTGTTTAAGGTTCATCTCACTTCAAGCCTCTTACCTCAGCTCTTTTGTGCCTTTGGTGCTGAAAATGTTGCGTGACAATAATGTGTTTGTTTGCTTGACAGATCATTTCTCTCAAGCTTTTCTATGAAACCAGAAAGAGGTGTTTAATGTTTAATGTTGAGAATGCTTTGTTGCTGTTTTCAGGTCATTTTAAAGTACAAACCAAGTTAATGTGAAGCAAAATTTCTTTTTACCTACCTGAAAATCACAAACACAGTGTCACAGTGTACTTAGAATAGATCCTTAGGATAAAATCCTCTCTGGTTTCCCTGTCGGTGGGTAAACCTCAGGAAGTGGAAATGACTCATGTCATCATGTAATGCATGATTCATGTTACAGAGCACACAGCTGGACCTGAAGATCAATAACAATATGGAGCAACTGTTTATTACTAACAATATGAATAGTGTTATACAGGATGTGTGTTGGGCTGAAAGTGTGGAGTACTGACAGATGATCACCTGATTCTGAGAGGCCAAACGTGAAGACATCATTTTGGATCATTTATTATCTCAGTGATCCTGTTTGTTGTTTAGTTTCATCTGAATGAATCCAGAATCTTTGTATAAAGCTGAAATTCTTCCTGCATGTTTAATGTTGTATATTAAATTTAAATTACATACAAATGAAATTAGTGAATTATACATGAATAACAATCTTTATATGGTTATCAGCTCATTATAACACCGTGCTTTCCCACTGGGTTGTGAAACATTGTTAGACATCGATCTCTAAGAAGTGGTGTATCATTTTAAAACACTTTCATGGTTCATATTCATTTGCTTATCTTACTTAGTATTGTCACTGAGTTTCTCTGTATTGCAGTTCTGGTCCAGCTGTTTCCTCTGTAACAGCATCTGTTGCATGTGGCAGAGGGTGGCACAGCCGCTCGAATCCTCTGAGATTTGCTGCATAAATCATGTTGTTGAATGAAGCCCTGGTACTTAGACTAGTTTGAATTTTGATGGTTCAGCTCTATGATGATTTTAGAAAAGCAGAGAAATGTGGTTTGCAATAATGCAGAAGTTAAATGTTTATTTCTCCTTTTTTTTTCAGGCTTAATAAAACAAACAAACTGGAAAAGAAGCTTTTAGGAAGGAGGAAGGATGGAGAATGTGTCTTTGCACACACATTTTATCCTGAATGGCTTTTATGAACTTGGAGCATGGAGGCCTTTGCTCTTCATCCCGTTCTCCCTCATGTTTACTGTGTCACTGTTTGCCAACTCCCTGATGCTGTATGTCATCATTTCACAGAGAAGCCTCCACTCACCGATGTACATCCTCATTGCTGGCATGGCATGTGTTGACCTGAGCCTCCCTGTATTCTTTTGTCCACACATGCTGCTGAGCTTCTTGTTTGACTGGAAGGGGATCTCGCTGATTGGCTGCCTTGTTCAGATGCACTTCATTCACTTTTTTGGAGCTTTTCAGTCCACTCTGCTGGTATGGATGGCTCTGGATCGTTACTTTGCCATCTGCACGCCATTATACTACCACAAACACATGACATCATCAAGATGTGTTAAGTTTTTACTTCCACTTGTTGTCAGAAATGTCCTCATGATAACGCTGTTTGTGAGTTTGGCTGGAACGCTGTCATTCTGTTTCAGAAATGTGATAAACCATTGTTTCTGTGAACACATGGCCTTGGTGGAGCTGGCCTGTGGAAGCACCACCATCAATAACCTTGTAGGCTTGGTGGCCATGTTCCTTATTCCTGTCCTTGACTTCGTCTTCATCGCTTCCTCCTATGTGGTGATATTCAGCTCTGTGCTGCGGTCTGGCAGGTCAAGTGTAAAAGCACTTCACACCTGCATCACCCACATAATGGTCATCACAGTCAGCCTCATTCTGGCTCTTATTGCTTTCCTGTCATATCGGATCAGAAATGGCCTCCCTGCAGCTAGTCGAGTTTTCTTCAGCACCATGTACCTGCTTTTCCCAAGCTGCTTCAACCCAGTCATCTATGGCATCAGGACCACTGAGATCCGACAGCACATCCTCAAGACACTGAGCTGTCACTTTTTGCAAAATGGGCCCAGTTCCTAAGAAATGAATAAAATGTGTAATCTAAAATGATTTATACCACTGCTAACCCCCCAACTGTTGTATGCAAACTTCAATCTGTTTTGAACACCTCCTCATCAAGCAGGATATTAATCAGGGTGCACTGTCCTCTAAAATGAAACTAAAGGTGCAGCCTACTCTTTTCGCTAGGCGTTTTAATTGTTGGTTTGTATTACCACTTGCAGAAGCTGACATAGTAAAACAGTTGTTCCTTACATCAAGTACATGTTCAAGAAGCAATATAGCAAAAGGAAGAAGTAGTCTGCACAGCAGCATTGTCATGTCCTGGGCCAGTGGCCCAGTGTTTTATGTTTTCTTGGTATTGTTTCTGTTCTTTTTTCAGGTTATGTTTTGTTATCTTTTGTATTTGCCCTCAATTGGTTATTTCTAGTTCCTTGTGTTCCCCAGTATTCTGTGTCAGGTTTACGTCTCTGTTCCCTCGTTGTTCTTCCTGTTTTATTTTGATACTCGTCCGGTCCCTGTCTGTTGTATCTAGTTTTGTTCCTCCTGGTCTCGTCATAGTAATCAGCGTCACCTGTGTCCCCACCCCCGATCAGTTCCTGTGTATTTAAGTCCAGTGTGTTTAGTGCCTGTTGTCGCGTCGTTGTCGTCTGCTCCCCGGCTGTGTACCTCCCCTGTTCGTTCTGGTTTTCTGTTCATACCTGTTAGTTTTTTTAGTATTGTCATTTTGCTCCTGGCTATCCTGCTCAACACCTAATAAAGGACTGTTTACCTTTTACGTCGTCTGCCTTGGGGTCCCCTTCCTGCCTGCTACACAGTTGATTGTGACAAGCATAAGCTACTGAGTAATAATTTAATACAAAACGATAGTGTGAGTAACATTTTGGGCCACAGCCGCCCTTCCTCAGACTTAGAGATATTACAGGGAACACATTATTTATACACGCCCACATCTCATTAACTCTTTAACAATCCTGGATTTTTTGGGCAAATTTTTTTGGGAACAACGGCATCCAAATAAGGACATGCATGTGTTAAAAAATCCAGTTGAAAGATTATGTAGCAATATTTTAGAAATAAACATATACATACATACATAAACACCCACACATATACATGAATCCACATAAACATGCGCAAGTGTTCATGCATATAGACATATACAAATATAAATAATACCACTGCTAGAGCAGATTTGTAGATGAAAGACATGAAAAATACAGAACCTGTAAATCCAAAAAAGTACAGGTAATGTATATAAGAATGTTAAAATATTAACATGCAAAGTACAAACTAAAGCAAACCAGTGCTTAACATCACAGAATGAACAGACCATGGGAATGAACAAGATGGTCTAGGAATGGCAAGCGCAAAAAACATTTTATTTCTACAATATTGCTGATTGTGTGCGCCTTTATCTCTATCAAGAAACAATATAGACCACAGTGGAAAAGAAAAAAAAGGGCTGAAGGAGCATTCTGTTTCCTTGGAAAGTCTTCAATAATTTATTAGACCCAGAAATGAGAGGTTAGACTTTCTACCTTTGTGCCAGGGGTATTCAGTCAGTTAGAGAAAATTTCCTTACACAAAGGTCCAGAATATCATGAAGTTCCTCATGCATCATATTCCAATGCTACATATTTTGAAGTAGCCTAACAGTTGTATCAATGTCTATATACAGTCAACAACTGGCTCTCAAATAAAGTACAATTCTACAGTATTTCAGCAATATTTGGTTTTAAATTTCATGACCCGGAGAGTAGAATAATAATCAAGGCAGAAGCTTTCTGCCAAATGGCTATGCCTAGAAATTCTGTCTATAAAAATTAACAATGGGCCAGACACTCCATTCTCCTGCAACATCCTCTGCAGGATACCCAGAGGGACGTGGTTGAATGCCTTCTCCAAGTCCACAAAAACATGTAGACTGGATGGGCAAACTGCCATACACACTGGAATATCCTTAAGATGGTGAAGAGGTGGTTCAGCTTTCCATGACCAGAATGAAAACCATATTTTTCCTTCTGAATCTGAGGTTCAACTAATGGACAAGCTCTCCTTTCCAGCACCGTGGCATAGACCTGCCTGGGGAGGCTGAGGAGCGAGATCCTCTGATAGTTGGAGCACACTCTCCGGTCCCCTTCTTGAAGATGGGAACCACCACCCCAGTCTGCCAATCCAGAGGCACTCTCCAAGATCTCCACATGGTGTTGCACCGCACCACATTTGGAGAAAACCAGCTGTCAGCACAGTGGTGGAGGGCTGATGATTTGGGCATCTTGCAGTCATTAAGTCAACCAAGAACTCCTCTGTATACTAAAGTATTCTAGAGTCAAATGTGAGGCCATCTGTCCCACAGCCAAAACTTGGACCAAACTGGGTCATCAACAGGATAACATCTCAAACACACTAGAACTCTTCAACAGAATGTCTGAAAAAGAAAAGAATCCAAGTGCTGCAATTGCCCAGTCAAATTCCAGACCTCAACCTGACTGAAATGCTGTGGTAGGACTTTTAGAAAGCTATTCATAAATGAATGCTGGAAATATCAATGAACTGAAGTCATTTCATAAAGAAGAGTGGTCCAAATTGCCCCACACTGATGTGAGAGACTGATAAATTCACAAAGAAAACCATTCCTTCAACTCATTGCTGCTAAAAGAGGTTCTACAACTACTGAATCATGGGCTGGTACTTTTTTTCCATCACAAAAGTTTGTGAGAAACGTTGTGTTTGTTTACTCATTGGAAGAAACAAAAAGTCTTTCCTGTGGTCACCGCATAAGAGCATAAACACCCAAAGCAGAGTCCCAAAGCTGCTCTGCAGAGCTTTCTCCCATGATTCCCTGTACTGTACTTCATGCTAATTGGCCTGTTGTAGGTTCAAGCCTCCAGAGTGTCCGAGTTTCTGCAGGCCTCTGGGGTCGGGTCTTGTGTTGTGTCACAGTTGCTGTTGATGAAACAGTGAGGAGTTCCTCTGGGACTCATTAATGTGCAGGCACACAGAAAACATGAGAATCCCCACTGCCCCCTCACACTGACCCTGACATCACACTGAATTTTAAAATGTATTATATCATTACATGACTCTAAATCAAAGAATTAAGCCCCTTTGAAGTTTATAATTTTGGACTTTTTTGTATTTTTATATTGAACTTTTTAGTGTGTATACTATACTGTGTTTCAATGAAACTATAGCTGGTTGAACAACTGATGGCGATGACAATATTATTAAACAGATTTTTAATTTCAAGAGTAATCTTTTCCTGGTTAAATAACTATTAAATACAACTAAATAAAGGTAATGTGTTCAATTCAATTCAATTTTTTTTATATAGTGCTGAATCACAACAACAATCATCTCAAGGTGCTTTATAATGTAAGTCAAAGACCCTACAACAATAGAGCGAAAACTCCAACAATCAGGTAACTCTGTATGAGCAAGCACTTGGTAACAGTGGGAAGGAAAAACTCTCCTGAAACAGGAAGAGATCTCCGGCAGAACCGGTTTTAGGGAGGGGCAGTCCTCTGTTGCAACCATTTGGGGCTGAGGGGAGGGAGACATGACAAAAGACATGCTTTCAGTCCGCAGCGAGAGTTGACCATTGGTGCTAATCAGTGTGGCAGATACTAAAGGACTTCTTCAGATAGTCCTTATAACTTTTTTATTAGGGCCTCTCTTATTCCAGAGGATAATGCTCAGTAATGAAGTCACTCCAGTGGATGTTCAAGCGCAGTGGAAACACGGACCCGCTCCTAAGCTTTTCGCCAGTTCTTTTGGGAACAGCATGGGCATCGGCACTGGCACTGGAACCCTGGCGGTGGAAAAGGGGTATTTGTGCCATTCCTCAGATGTTTGTTGTTCCATACTTGCTTGTAGAGTCTCCCAAATGAATAGTTTGCCCTTGCCAGTGTGTTGTCAATTTCTTTATCGATCTTGGCATCTGACAAGATGGTGCACCCCAGATAACTGAACTGGTGAACTGATTTCAGCTCTGACTGACCAATGGTAATGTGAAGAGGTTGATATTCCTCGTGGGGTGCAGTCTAATGCAGAAATACTGTCTTTGTCAGGCTAAATACAAGACTGAATTTCTGTGGAGTCTCTGCAAAGAAGGATGTTGTACATTGAAGGGCTGCTTCAGTCTGGCTTGATTCAGAGAGGTGTTAAAAATGTCTGTTAGAACATAAATCAGCTGATTTGCGCATCCCCTGAACATCCACCCAGGTCTGTTATCGGGGCCCTTAAAAGAATGTAAAGAGTTTGGATCAGGTTAATGTTTACTATGCTGTTTCCAGGTCCTAACCTTTGGGTTCCACCCCTCTCTACTACCGGCTCCTGCTGATTCTGCTTTTCATGCTGAGGTCTTAGTCCTTCAGCCATGAGCATTACCTGCCATATTAAATTTTTTGAGAATAGTTGGATTGTTTCTGTCAAGCATTTTGCTTCTTTTAGCAATTCCTTTTATGGCAATTTTCATATATGATAGAGAGTGCCTTCAGTTTAGCCCATCGTAACACAAACTCTGTCTAGGCAACGTCAGGTAATGTCCATCCACCAAGCAGTCAGGGCCTTTAGAGCCAAGAGCAGCTCATGGATGGAAGCCATGAAATGAAGCAGACATATGTCCCCTGTGTGAGATGATGATCAGATCATGGTAGGGAGGGGTGTGACCTGTATGTGACGAAGGTAGAGAGACGTATGGGCTGGGGCTCTGTGAACAAACCTGTTTTAATACGACTAAAAACACTTAATCTTAAGATGGGCCTGTACGTGTGCTGCAAGATTTCAGTCCGTCACTACATAGTGTGTTACCAATGGTGTTCTTGTTCTCAACTGCCTTCAGATCATTAACAAGCTCCTCCTTGTAGTTTTAAGCTGAACCTTCACCTTTCTCATTATCATCCTCACCCCATGAGACAAGATCTTGCCCAGGCCAATGGCAATTGATGGCCATTTTATAGTTCTTCCTTTTCCAATTAATCACACCCAACAGTTGTCACCTTCTCACCAAGATTCTTGCTGACTGACTTGTAGCCCATTCCAGCCTTGTGCAGGGCTATAATCTTGTTGCAGATGTCCTGAAGTCAACCATGGAAGAAAATGATTCTGTGGACGGTGTACTTTACACACATAATGAGTTGAGATTAGGAGTATCTGTGATTGACTCATTATACTGGCTTTATCATGGTGCCCTCCTAGGCAGATGCGTTTGCTTGTTCTGCTTGTGTTGCTGGCTTTTTTCTCTATTTCTTCTGTTTTGTGGGTTTTTTTCTACAGTGCACAAATGCCACGCACTGCTATCATATAACAGACAGGAACTGTTGGATATCGCCTGCTCACACAGACCTTTTTAATTTACTGGTTTTATACCACTGGACCAGAGTGGAATCTCAGTCTTAGACACCTGGCTTTCAAAGTCCCAGAAAGCACCATTCAGCTACAGACTCAGTCTGTACATCAGGGAGACTGGACTGCAGCCTCCAGTAAGGCGAAAGGGGGAGGTGCGTGTTTATTACAACTCATGGCGTGGAGATATACGCACTGTTAATAAGCATTGTTTGGTATCATGCGTGTGACTATACAGTTATTTATTCATTTTTTACATACTGTATCAACACATTGGACCTAAAATCACACAAAAACATTAAATCTGAGTAGAATTTTTTT